>OU342740.1:82806097-83070687 GCA_910589775.1 Avena eriantha
GGCCTGCGCCAGTTGGCCCACCCCGCAGCCTCAGTGGCTAGACGAGCCCGCGGTGACAAAAGTTTCTCCCGCGCGTGGCCCAGTCAGCACAAAGGCCCACCTGTCAGTGTCTGTGGCTAGAATTGCCTGAGTGAGAAAAGTAATTCCGGTTGTCTGTTTTTATTTAAACTTTTCCAAATTGTTTTTAAATTCAAATTCAAATCAGATTTAAATAATTTTTAAAATACAAATCCAAATAATACATGTAATATGTTTTGGAATCAAGAAAATGTGAGGAATTCAATATGCCCTTCAAAATATATTTTGAACACTTTAAATTTCGAGATGAGTAAAATTACAAGAAAATGCCCTTTTCCTTATTTAATTCATAACTTTTGTTTTATAACTCCAAATTTGACAAATAATATGTCTAAATCGCTCAGCGCGACGAGCCCCGTTCTATTTATGCAATCCTTGTTCTGAATTGAAGCATGCATCATTTTGTCATTTAAAATCTGAACCGTTTATGACAATAAACTTGGGCAAATAGATAATAAAGTGCTTTATTTCTTGTATCCACACCTCACCTTTGCCATGCTACTTAAATGCCATGAAAATTGTGCATCATTCATCATGGCATGCTTGTTTTCTTGTCGCATTTGAATTCATATGCTTGTGCACTTTATTTATATTGGCCCTTGTTTGTTTGGTTCTTCTTCGAATAGACGCCCATCAGGAGAATTACCAGGAATCACAGGAGTATTACCCAGATCCATCTCTCGCTTCAACTGGGCTGCCAGGCAAGCACTACCACATGCTTGCATACATACAGTACCTATTGCCTCTATCTTATTCTTGCATCATTGAGTCGCGATTGCATTAAATTGAATCCCAAGTACTGCATAGCCTTTACTTTTAAACCACACTAAGCTTGTTCCGGTCCCATGAGCCATTACTACAGGAGTTGTTTGAGCCATGCGAGTCGTAGAACAGCATGAGTAGGGTATGTGAGTGTCTGATGGATAACAAGGTACCTAAACAACATAACCTGAGTAGTAATGGGATAACTAATGAAAGAGGCACCGGTGAGAAATATCTGCTATTTGGTTTTTCATGCTCACTTGTGTCCCGTAGGACCCCGAGTACTTGATTCCTGTTCCTTGACTATTCGCACTATCCACATCCGCGAGGCCTTATGGACCCCCCCTGAGCCAGAGCTTGATTAATTCTTATTTCTCGGGGCCACAATTAGTTTGGGGCTTTATTACTATTCCGTACTTATGCCATGTTACTGCTTTGTTTAAGATTGTGCGAGGAGCACCTGTACTGTTTTGGATCGTGACACGTTTTCGCTGTATCGACAAGCCCAGTCATATTTTCGGGTTCCCAGTCGTTTACCGCCATCCACACAAACCTTGGGTCTGTTTCGGAGTCGGCCAACTTCGTTGCGGGTAGCTTAATGGGGTGCGCCCCTGAAATATTTCTGAATCCTGTGATTGCTTTGTCGTGAATGCCTCGTTGGGTTTTCATTTGGTTTTTCTGAGGTTGATCGAGTGTGTGTTGCTATTCGTGCACCCCTGCAGGGTAAATCTTTCTGAAAGCCGTGTCCGCGGTTATGGACGACTTGGAGCACAGTTTCTCGATCATAGACAAGAATAACTAAAGTACCGTTTTCAATCTGACTAAGTACTTGAGTAGTAAATATTGCAATACACATGGCATGGTTAATAAAACTGCCAATGGAGGATGGGGGTTGTTCGTCCGCTTCCTCGTTGGTAAGAGAGGAGGAGGATGGATCTGTTAATTATACTGTTATAACTGTTGTTCTTAATTCACGGACTTCCGTCTATCCTTGGTTAGGCGGAAGGTTAGCGAGTCTCTGTAGAATTGTTAGGTATTATCTTTTGCTGCAATTGCGTCACCCCAGGTTGTGTCCCCTTTAGTGGCATAAAGACTTGCTGAGTACCCCTAGGGTCTCACAGGATAAATTGTTTGATTCAGACGAACAGGTGTACCCGCAAGATGGATACTGGGTGGAGGAGACAGATGATGTTGGCAACGATCATTCGGTGTAGAGATTCCGGGATCGGGGATCCGTGTGATCTGTGGGCGGGATGTGTTTATTTATGGGGCATCTTATGCCAATTTGCTTCTTATCCGTACTCGGATCTTGTTTTCCGCTTCCGCCTGACACTCTGATGTGTGATGTATGAGGAGCTATCCTGAATTATTATATCTATATAGGACATTTGGATCTTGCCGTATGGCGTTGCAATATTTCTATTTCTTTTAGGTGGAATGGCTCTGAGGACTGTTGTATGTGGCTTGCATACATACTCATTTGTGTATGTAGTTGATCCCTTCGCCTGCCGATTAGGCCGCTCGTTCTTGTCTCGTTGTTTGAAAGTGGTTAGGACGGCCGAAAGGTCTACCGTGAGTGGCCTGGGCCCACCGTACTATTTTAACCACTTTCGTTCATCCAGGCATTAACTAAGAGCGTAATTCACCGAGGTAGTTACAATTGGTATCAGAGCCATCCCGCCCTTCAAGGTCTCAGCCAAAATGGTCGTTGTCTGTCTAGCAAATATTTTGGTAGTTATGTATACTAGGGAAAACAAACGTGAGAGTAGGACTGCTTCCATTTTTCTTCTTACCCACCCACCCACCCTTTTCTGGTAAGGAAGTGTAATGTTTTCAATCCTCTTCTAAACTTCAAACTAGGATTCACGTGTTCTGGGTTCCGTAGTACCATAGGTTATGTTGGTGTGTGTGTGTATGTGAATTCCTTGTCTATCTGTTGCATCCAAATGTTATCATCATCTGCCTTTTGGTTATCAACTGTTGGTACATTCCATACCGACAGGCCTTTATAAACCGACGCGATCTATTCTGATTCGTTGTACACCGATGCGATCTATCTTACTCTTTGTTATCCGACGTTATCTTGTTTGGGGTGTTCGTTTCCGTAGTTACCAACCTTTAGGTTCATCTTAAGAAGTTGTTGGGATATGTGTTTTGCTGATTCATGTGCGGAGTAATGATTTGAGTGCGGGATGGAGTCGCGACCATACCACTACTTTTGTCATTTGCTTTTGTATATTGAACTAGTAGAGTTACTAATCTTGATTCGTTAAGTGATTTTGCGCATATAGTGGTATTTTAATGCCGAAATTTGCGGAAATTTTTTTGTTGTTAGTTTGTATACCACACTCCTTGTTCAGTCGTGTGCGTTATGCTTAATATCTTCTAGTTGCCTTGAACTTTGTTGATATTTTCATATCATCTCAGTGAATTGCATTCTTTAATCTTGATTAATTCCATTTTGGTACTATTTTGGATTATTATCATTCTCCATTATAGTACTGACTTGTGTTTTATATCAATCACAGGATGGCACCACCACGCCGTTGTGAGGAGGATATACCACCTGAACTTGGGGCTGCTTTGGCAAGTATTGCAAATGCTTTGGGCACTATGCAGCAAAACCAGCAGCGCTTTGAGGAAAGCGTGAGGAGGAATGAGTTTGCTCCGCTACCTCCACCTCCCAAGCGAGGAGACATCAAGAGTTTTCTCAAGTTCAACCCACGCCAATTTGAGGTGTCTGATCAGCCACTTGATGCGGATGATTGGCTTCGTGAAGTGTAAGGTTGCTGATGACTGCGGATGTTCCCGAGCAAGAATGGGTCAAGTGTGCTACTCACCTTCTGAAGGGAGATGCAGCTCTCTGGTGGGAAAATTACCTCAAGGCAGATCTTTCTGCTTTTCAGCCTACTTGGGAGCGGTTCACTGCTGCTTTCAAAGAGAAATATCTGTCCGAAATTGTCATGGAAAGGATGAAGGAAGTGTTTCTCAACCTCAAGCAGGACTGACAATGTCAACACCTACATCAGGAACTTCATGAACCTTTCTCGTTATGGTGGCGACGAGATATCTGATGACAAGAAGAAGCAAAAGAGGTTTTGGCAAGGCCTCAATGCTTCCATCAAATATGCAATCACTCATGCAAGGCCAGCATCTTTCCTGGAACTTCAACACATAGCTCTGCAGGAAGAAGCAAGTAGGCAAGTGTTTGAGGAGTCAAAGAAACACAGCCATGATATAGCAAGCTCTTCTGCTATGACAGCTCCTTCTAAGCGTCGTGTCTGGGTTCCTAACACCCCACCGTCGCTCCCTGCTCCACCAAGACCTTCAAGCTACGCACCAAGGCCACCAAACTCCTTCACCGCGGCTCCCAGGGGCTACAACCACAACTACCCTGGAGCGCCTGGCGGAGTCCCTGGCTACGTTGCTCCACGTCCACCTGGTGCTTGCTATACTTGTGGAAACACTGGGCATCAGCACTGGAATTGTCCAATGAACAACAAAGCTCTTCCACCACCACCTCCAAGACCTGCGGCAAGTGCTCCTATGATTCGTGCACCTCCACCTCGGACTCTCAACATCAACACTAAGCCTGGGTCTACGGTTGCTCATGCCAACTGTGTCAACGCCGCTCAAGCTGAGCATGCTCCTGGAGTTGTGATGGGTATGCTTTCTGTTAACTCAGTTCCTGCACGAGTTTTGTTTGATTTTGGTGCTTCGCATTCTTTTGTTTCTCACAAGTTTGCTCATGAGCAAGATTTGGCTATGGTTCCTTTATTACACGGTCTTGTGGTACAATCTCCTGGGTCAAACATGAGGGCTTCTCATATCATCCATGGCAATCAAATTGAGATTGGTGGTTCTTCGTTTCCGGCTCCCTTAATTATTCTGGGCAATTCTGATATTGATGTTATCTCGGGCATGGATTGGTTGACAGAAAATGCAGCTGTGATTGATTGTGCTGAACATTCGGTTTCTCTGAAAATTCCTGAAGGCCATATAGTCTATTCTCCAAGTCTGACTCCTGCAATTCAGCTTTATTCTTTGGCGGCTCTGAATGATGATGCTATGGAAGGTATTCAGAGTGTTCCTGTAGTCTGTGAATTTCCAGATGTTTTTCCTGAAGAGTTTCCAGGTATGCCTCCGGATCGTGAGGTGGAGTTTGTCATTGAACTTGAACCTGGTACCGCTCCTATTTCCAAGCGGCCTTATCAAATGGGTCCTGCTGAGTTGGCTGAACTTAAGCGTCAGTTGGATGAACAAGAGAAGTTGGGTTTCATTCAGCACAGTACTTCTTCTTGGGGTAGTCCAACCATCTTTGTGAAGAAGCGAGACAAGACTGATAGACTTTGTGTTGACTATCGGGCACTCAATGCTAAAACAATCAAGAATAAATATCCCCTTCCGCGGATTAATGATCTCTTCGATCAGCTAGCTGGAGCTGTGGTATTCTCTAAGCTTGATTTGAGAAGTGGTTACCATCAAATCAAGATTCGCAAGGAAGATGTCCCCAAAACAGCTTTCACCACCCGCTATGGCCTGTATGAGTACACGGTCATGTCTTTCGGTCTCACCAATGCACCTGCCACCTTCTCGAGGGTTATGAACTCGGTTTTCATGGAGTATCTTGATAAGTTCGTTGTGGTCTATCTGGATGACATTCTAGTCTATTCTAAGTCAAAAGAAGAACATGAAGAACACCTTCGGTGTGTCCTAAACAAGCTTCGCGAGAACCGCCTGTATGCAAAGTTCTCCAAGTGTGAGTTTTGGCTGCCTCAAGTCACCTACCTTGGTCACGTCATCTCTGCCAAGGGCATCGCCGTCAACCCAGAAACTATTAAGACAATTATGGACTGGCTTCCACCCATAAATGTCAAGGAAGTCCGAACTTTCCTTGGTTTGGCTAGTTACTATCGTCGCTTCGTTCAAAACTTCTCAAAGATTGTGAAGCCTCTTACCGATCTCCTCAAGAAAGGCAAGAAATATCTTTGGACTCCTGCATGTCAAGCAAGCTTTGAAACACTCAAAGAGAAGCTCACTTCCACACCAGTCTTGGTTCCTCCAGATACATCAAGGCCTTTCCAGATTTTCTGTGATGCTTCATTGCAAGGATTGGGTGCGGTCCTTATGCAAGAAAAACAAGTTGTTGCTTATGCCTCTCGTCAGTTGAAGACGCATGAGATCAACTATCCTACACATGACCTCGAACTCGCAGCAGTTGTCTGTGCTTTGAAAGTATGGAGGCATTACTTGCTTGGCAACCGTTGTGAGATCTTTTCTGATCACAAGAGTCTGAAGTATATATTCACACAGCCTGATCTCAACCTTCGTCAGAGGAGGTGGATTGAAACAATCAATGATTTCGATTTGACCATCAACTACACCCCGGGCAAAGCCAATGTCATGGCAGATGCTCTCAGCCGAAAAGCTTATGTCAACAATCTCTTGGTGGAAGAACAACAGCCTCTCTTGTGTGAGGAATTCCGCAAGCTAAACCTTGAAATTGTGGATCAAGGTTATCTTCTGAACCTTCTAGCAACACCTCTCTTGGAAGAAAAGGTCCGTTCCATTCAGCTTGGGGATCCTTACAGTAAAAAGATCATCTCCAACATTCAACTTCCGAAGTACGAGTCTTTCCACGTTGACGACCAAGGCACTCTTTTCTTTGAACACCGAATGTTTGTTCCGAACTACCCGGGTCTAAGAGAGCAAGTTCTCAAGGAGGCGCATGATTCTGTTCTTTCTATCCACCCTGGAAGCACTAAGATGTACATGGACTTGAAAACACAATATTGGTGGCCTGGTTTGAAACGATATTGTGCCAAGTATGTCTCGGAGTGTGATGTCTGTCGTAGAGTTAAAGCTGTCCATCAGAAACCTTCCGGTCTTCTACAGCCATTGAAGCCTCCGGAATGGAAATGGGAGAAAATTGGGATGGACTTCATCACTGGTTTTCCAAGGTCGCAGAAAGGCAACAATGCAATCTTTGTTGTCATTGACAGGCTTTCCAAAGTAGCTCACTTCTTTCCAGTCAAGGAAACAATCTCTGCAATTCAGTTGGCTGAGCTCTATATCAACAGAATTGTCTCTCTGTATGGGGTTCCTCTCGAGATCAGTTCAGACCATGGAAGCATCTTCACTTCCAAGTTCTGGGGAAGTTTCGAAAATGCTTTGGGAACAAAACTAAACTTTAGCACAGCTTACCACCCTCAGTCGCAAGGACAAGTTGAAAGGATCAATCAGATTCTAGAAGATATGCTCCGTGCTTGCGTTATCTCTTTCGGCATGAAGTGGGAAGAATGTCTTCCTTATGCTGAATTCTCTTACAACAACAGTTTCCAGAAAAGTCTAAAGATGGCACCATTTGAGGCTCTCTATGGTCGCAAATGCAGAACTCCGATTGGTTGGTCGGGCGCATGTGAAAGAATATTGTTTGGCCCCGACATTGTAACTCAAGCGGAGGAGAAAGTTCACATCATTCTTGAAAATCTGAAAATTGCTCAAAGTCGCCAGAAGAGCAATTATGACAGAAAGCACACGGACATGGAGTATTTCCCTGGTGATCTCGTTTACCTTCGTGTCACTCCCATGAGAGGCACGCACCGCTTTGGTATCAAAGGAAAGCTGGCTCCTAGATACATCGGTCCTTTCAAAATTCGTGGAAGAAGAGGAGAAGTTGCTTATGCTCTTGAGCTTCCCGAACAACTCAAAGTCCATGATGTTTTCCACATCTCTCAACTAAAGAAGTGCTTCAAGGATCCCGGCAGGACCGTGAACCATGAACTCATCAATCTCCAAGAAGATCTGTCTTATCAAGAACACCCCTCAAAAATTCTTGAAGTCGCAGAAAGAAGGACTCGCAACAAGTCCATCAAGTTCTGCAAGGTGCAGTGGTCGCACCATTCCGTTGATGAAGCAACCTGGGAATGTGAAGATGAGCTCCGTGCCAATCATCCTACCCTCTTTGAGTCTTCTTCCTAGAATCTCGGGGCGAGATTCCTGTTTAGCGGGGGAGAGTTGGAGCACCCCAATTGTCTAACAATTGTAATGCTACTTGTCCTAGTAAGATATTGGCTACTTCATAGAGATTATTGTTGCATCATAATTATATCATGCTCATGTCATCATGCCACCTTGCATTTGAGCATCATATAAAACTCCTTTCCTTTTGGTTCTTCTCTCACATGCATTATTAATTGTATTTGCTTCTTGATATTATATTTGGCTATTGATATATTGTTCAAATGCCCAAGTTGAGTCGGGGGCATATCTTTTATTCCATCCTACCACCTTTCTCTTCCACCACTTTATAATCCCACCATCCCATTAACCATGAGCTTGTTTCTTTTTCTTTTGCTATTTAAATCTAGCTCATGTAGTTTGGGGTGGATTAAACCCTCTAAATTCTTGTGCTTGGTTTTATATCCACTTCTTGGATATGCATAGAGTAATGCCATAATATTCATATTGTTTTCACAAATAATCAATGGCATTATTATTTTTGCATGGGCCATGCACAAGTCTTCACTACCTTTCTCTTCTTTGGTTATCTTTGGGTTTAAATGGATCCTATCTTTGGAAGACCATCTCCTACCATTGCACCATCCTCATAAGCTCAACCATCTCATTTTCCTCTTATTCTTATTCTCCATGCATGCTCCATATGTGAACCGTTCCATCTATTTGTTTTCTTCCTCTTTCTCTATTTTCTCCTCCACCTTAGCTCATGCAAGCTCAAGCCCCATGTTTCTTCTTGGTTTGGACTTGTAAACAAAAAACTAAAACCTAAATGCTTGACACCATCTACACCTAGTTCCTCTTCCTAATTTTCCTAAACCTAAATTACACTAAACCCTAACTCCACTTCCCTCTCTCTCTCACACCCCTCTCTCCCTAGCATGACCACCTGGCCACCCTTCCCCTGGCCCACACCCAGCCATCTAACCCTCCCTAACCCTAGCTAAACCCTAACCCGAGCCATGCCCCAAATAACCTAGCCTAGCTAACCCTCCCTCTCTTCTCTCTTCGGCCGAGCCAGCCCCACAAGCCACCACGCCGCCTGGTCCGCCTGCAGCCCCTCCTCTCTGCAGCTACCTACCCCAGGACGAGCCCAGCTCGCCCATGTGCTCGAGGAGGAGGAGGAAAAAGGTGGCACCCGAGCCACCTTTTTACCTGCAGCACCCACCTGCCTCTCCTCTCTCTGCCTCTCACTTTCCCCTCCTCCTCACGTCTCTGGCCTCGCGCAGATCCACCCCGAGTCGCCCCTCCTCTCCTCCTTCTTCCTCCCCGACGACCACCACCTGCCGCCGTTCGCCGCCAGCACCACTTCGCGCCTCGCCGATCTAGCCGGCGTGCGCGACGTGGGGGTGTCCTGGAAGACCGAGGACCGTCCCCTGCCCCGACTCGTACGCGCCGACGTGGACGAGAAGCTCCCCAGCGCCGCCAGTATCTCGCCGCTCCCCGAAACCCTAGTTTGTCGGAGCGCTAGCAACCTCGACGCCTCGCCGATCCTCGCGCCGATCCGAGCCCGCCATCGAGCCGGCGGTGAGCATCCCCTCCTCCCTTACATGGTCCGCCTCGCCGTACCGCCCTGACGCCGCTGTGCGTTTTGTCGAACACCCACCGCGCGCCAGAGCTCGCCGGCATCTGCAGATATTTTGCGTCGCACAGCCCCTTATCTAGCCCGCGCCCACCTCCCTGTCAGCTCCCCTAGCCCGCCGCACCGGTCAGCCCCCTCAGCGCGCACTCCCGCGGCTCGGGATCGAATCCCCGCTCTGCGCCGCGCACGCACCTGCCGCCAGACGCGAGAGGAAGAAAAACAGTAACCCGGGGTCGTGGTCGATTTGCAAAAAGCCCCCCACCATTTTAATTCTCGCAACCCGCGCTCCTAGTGCCCCACCTGTCCGTCGCCCTGGCCAGCTTGCGGAAAACCCCTCGGCTTTTTACGGCCGCAACCCGCGCTCCAACCCCCGGCCCACCTGTCAGCCCCTGTCTCGCTCTCCGCTGACACGCGGGCCTGCGCCAGTTGGCCCACCCCGCAGCCTCAGTGGCTAGACGAGCCCGCGGTGACAAAAGTTTCTCCCCCGCGTGGCCCAGTCAGCACAAAGGCCCACCTGTCAGTGTCTGTGGCTAGAATTGCCTGAGTGAGAAAAGTAATTCCGGCTGTCTGTTTTTATTTAAACTTTTCCAAATTGTTTTTAAATTCAAATTCAAATCAGATTTAAATAATTTTTAAAATACAAATCCAAATAATACATGTAATATATGTTTTGGAATCAGGAAAATGTGAGGAATTCAAATATGCCCTTCAAAATATATTTTGAACACTTTAAATTTCGAGATGAGTAAAATTACAAGAAAATGCCCTTTTCCTTATTTAATTCATAACTTTTGTTTTATAACTCCAAATTTGACAAATAATATGTCTAAATCGCTCAGCGCGACGAGCCCGTTCTATTTATGCAATCCTTGTTCTGAATTGAAGCATGCATCATGTTGTCATTTAAAATCTGAACCGTTTATGACAATAAAACTTGGGCAAATAGATAATAAAGTGCTTTATTTCTTGTATCCACACCTCACCTTTGCCATGCTACTTAAATGCCATGCAAATTGTGCATCATTCATCATGGCATGCTTGTTTGCTTGTCGCATTTTAATTCATATGCTTGCGCACTTTATTTATGTTGGCCCTTGTTTGTTTGGTTCTTCTTCGAATAGACGCCCATCAGGAGAATTACCAGGAATCACAGGAGTATTACCCAGATCCATCTCTCGCTTCAACTGGGCTACCAGGAAAGCACTACCACATGCTTGCATACATACAGTACCTATTGCCTCTATCTTATTCTTGCATCAGTGAGTCACGATTGCATTAAATTGGATCCCAAGTACTGCATAGCCTTTACTTTTAAGCCACACTAAGCTTGTTCCGGTCCCATGAGCCATTACTACAGGAGTTGTTTGAGCCATGCGAGTCGTAGAACAGCATGAGTAGGGTATGTGAGTGTCTGATGGATAACGAGGTACCTAAACAACATAACCTGAGTAGTAATGGGATAACTAATGAAAGAGGAACCGGTGAGCAATATCTGCTATTTGGTTTTTCATGCTCACTTGTGTCCCGTAGGACCCCGAGTACTTGATTCCTGTTCCTTGACTATTCGCACTATCCACATCCGCGAGGCCTTATGGACCCCCCTGAGCCAGAGCTTGATTCATTCTTATTTCTCGGGGCCACAATTAGTACGGGGCCACAATCTGACCCCGTACTTATGCCATGTTACTGCTTTGTTTAAGATTGTGCGAGGAGCACCTGTACTGTTTTGGATCGTGACACGTTTTCGCTGTATCGACAAGCCCAGTCATATTTTCGGGTTCCCAGTCGTTTACCGCCGTCCACACAAACCTTGGGTCCGTTTCGGAGTCGGCCAACTTCGTTGCAGGTATCTTAATGGGGTGGCCCCCTGAAATATTTCTGAATCCTGTAATTGCTTTGTCGTGAATGCCTCGTTGGGTTTTGATTTGGTTTTTCTGAGGTTGATCGAGTGTGTGTTGCTATTCGTGCACCCCTGCAGGGTAAATCTTTCTGAAAGCCGTGTCCGCGGTTATGGACGACTTGGAGCACAGTTTCTCGATCATAGACAAGAATAACTAAAGTACCGTTTTCAATCTGACTAAGTAGTTGACTAGTAAATATTGCAATACACATGGCATGGTTAATAAAACTGCCAACGGAGGATGGGGGTTGTTCTTCCGCTTCCTCGTTGGTATGCGAGGAGGAGGATGGATCTGTTAATTATACTGTTATAACTGTTGTTCTTAATTCACGGACTTCCGTCTATCCTTGGTTAAGCGGAAGGTTAGCGAGTCTCTTTAGAATTGTTAGGTATTATCTTTTGCTGCAATTGCGTCACCCCAGGTTGTGTCCCCTATAGCGGCATAAAGACTTGCTGAGTACCCCTAGGGTGTCACACGATAAATTGTTTGATTCAGACGAACAGGTGTACCCGCAAGATGGATACTGGGTGGAGGAGACAGATGATGTTGGCAACGATCATTCGGTGTAGAGATTCCAGGAACGGGGATCCGTGTGATCTGTGGGCGGGATGTGTTTATTTATGGGGCATCTTATGCCAATTTTCTTCTTATCCGTACTCGGATCTTGTTTTCCGCTTCCGCCTGACACTCTGATGTGTGATGTATGAGGAGCTATCCTGAATTATTATATCTATCTAGGACATTTGGATCTTGCCGTATGGCGTTGCAATATTTCTATTTCTTTTAGATGGAATGGCTCTGAGGACTGTTGTATGTGGCTTGCATACATACTCATTTGTGTATGTAGTTGATCCCCTCGCCTGCCGATTACGCCGCTCGTTCTTGTCCCGTTGTTTGAAAGTGGTTAGGACGGCCGAAAGGTCTACCATGAGTGGCCCTGGGCCCCACCGTACTATTTTAACCACTTTCGTTCATCTAGGCATTAACTAAGAGCGTAATTCACCGAGGTAGTTACAACCGTATATGGATCAACCAATGTCATTGAATGTGTGTTCTTTCCACAAACCACAAATGGACCCACTAGAGTCATTGCATGTGTGTTCTTATACTAAAACCAGCACTAGAGTCATTTCATGTGTGTTCTTTTCACAAACCACATATGGATCCACCAGAGTCGTTGCATGTATGTTCTTTTCATAAAACACATGGATGCACCAATGTCATTCCATGCGTGTTCTTTTCACAAACTATATATGGAATAGCTATAGTCATGGCATGTATGTTGTTTCCACAAACCACATGGATCAACCAATGGCATTGCATCTCTGTTCTTTTCACAAACCACATATCGATCCACTAGTGTAATTCCATGTATGTTCTTTTCGCAAACCACATATGGATACACCAGAGTCATTGCATGTGTGTTCTTCTCACAAACCACATGGATCCACCAATATTATTGCATGTGTGTTCTTTCCACAAACCACATATTGATCAACCAATGTCATTGCATGTGTGTTCTTATCACAAACCACATATGGACCCAATATAGTCATTGCATGTATGTTCTTGTAATGCCAAACCACATATGGATCCACTAGAGTCATTGCATGTGTGTTCTTTTGAAAAAGCACATGGATCACCAATGTCATTGCATGTATGTTCTTTTCACAAACCACATATGGATCAACCAATGTCATTGCATGTGTGTTCTTTTCACAAACCACATATGGATCCACCAGAGTCATTGCATGTGTGTTCTTTTCACAAACCACAAATGGATCAACCAATGTCATTGCATGTGTGTTCTTTCCACAAAAAACATATGGATCCACCAGAGTAACTGCATGTGTGTTCTTTCATTAAACACACATGGATCAACCAATGTCATTGCATGTGTGTTCTTTCCACAAACTACATATGGACCCACTAGAGTCATTGCATGCGTGTTCTTTCCACAAACTACATATGGATCCACCAGACTCATTGCATGTGTGTTCTTTTCATAAAACATAGCTAGAGTCCACTAGTGTCATTGGATGTGTGTTCTTTTCATGAACCAGAGCTAGAGTCATTGCATGCCTGTTCTTTTCATAAACCACATGGATCCACTAGAGTTATTTTATGTGTGTTCTTTTCACAAACCACATATGGATCAACTAGAGTCATTGCATGTGTGTTCTTTTCACAAACCACATATGGATCAACTAGAGTCATTGCATGTGTTTTTTTTCATGAACCACATATGGATCCACTAGAGTCATTGCATCTGTGTTCTTTTCATGAACCACATATGGGTCCACTAGAGTCATTGCATGTATGTTCTTTCCACAAACCACATATGGATCAACCAATGTCACTACATGTGTGTTCTTTTCATGAACCATACATGGATCCACTAGAGTCATTGCATGTGTGTTCTTTTCAAAAAACCACATACGGATCAACCAATGTCATTGAATGTGTGTTCTTTCCACAAACCACATGTGGACCCACTAGAGTCATTGCATGTGTGTTCTTATACTAAAACCAGCACTAGAGTCATTGCATGTGTGTTCTTTTCACAAACCACATATGGATGCACCGGAGTCATTGCGTGTACGTTCTTTTCATAAAATACATGGATCCACCAATGCCATTGCATGTGTGTTCTTTTTAGAAACCAGATATGGAATAGCTATAGTCATTGTATGTCTGTTCTTTCCACAAACCACATGGATCAACCAATGGCATTGCATGTGTGTTCTTTTCACAAACCACATATGGATCCACTAGAGTTATTCCATGTATGTTCTTTTCTCAAACCACATATGGATACACCAGAGTCATTGCACGTGTCTTCTTCTCACAAACCACATGAATCTACCAGAGTAATTGCATGTGTGTTCTTCCCACAGACAAATATTGATCAACCAATGCCATTTCATGTTTGTTCTTTTCACAAACCACATATGGACCCAATATAGTCATTGCATGTATGTTCTTGTAATGACAAACCACACATGGATCCACTAGAGTCATTGCACGTGTGTTCTTTTCACAAACCACATGGATCCACCAATGTCATTGCATGTATGTTATTTTCACAAACCACATATGGATCAACCAATGTCATTGCATGTGTGTTCTTTTCACAAACAACATATGGATCCACCAGAGTCATTGCATGTGTGTTCTTTTCACAAACCACAAATGGATCAACCAATGTCATTGCATGTGTGTTCATTTCATGAACCACATATGGATCCACCAATGTCGTTGCATGTGTGTTCTTTCGAAAAACCACATTGATCCACCAGAGTAATTGCATGTGTGTTCTTTTCATAAAACACATATGGATCAACCAATATCATTGCATGTGTGTTCTTTCCACAAACTACATATGGACCCACTAGTCATTGCATGTGTGTTCTTTCCACAAACAACATATGGATCCACCAGACTCATTGCATGTGTGTTCTTTTCATAAAACACAGCTAGAGTCCACCAGTGTCATTGCATGTGTGTTCTTCTCATGAACCAGATCTAGAGTCATTGCATGTCTGTTCTTTTCATAAACCACATGGATCCACTAGATATAATTCATGTGTGTTCTATTCACAAAACACATATCGACCCAGCAAAGTAATTGCATGTGTGTTCTTATACTAAACCAGCACTAGAGTTCACAACATGTGTGTTCTTTTCCTAAACCACATCTGGATCCACGAGAGTAATAGCATGTATGTTCTTTACATGAACCATATATGGATCCACCGGAGTCATTGCATGTGTGTTCTTTTCATTAACCACAACTAGAGTCATTGTATGTCTCTTCTTTTCATAAACCACATGGATCCACTAGAATCATTGCATGTGTGTTCTTCTTACAAACCACATATGGATCAACTGGAGTCATTGCATGTGTGTTCTTATCCTAAACCAGCACTAGAGTCATTGCAAGTTTGTTCTTTTCACAAACCACATTGATCCACCAGAGTCAATGCATGTATGTTCTTTTCATGAACCACATATGGATCCACCAGAATCTTTGCATGTGTGTTCTTTTCATGAACCACAACTATAGTCATGGTATGTCTCTTATTTTCATAAACCACATGGATCCCCTAGAGTGATTGCATGTGTATTCTTTTAGCAAACCACATATGGATCCACTAGAGTCATTGCATGTTTGTTCTTATCCTAAACCAACACTAGAGTCATTGCAAGTTGTTCTTTTCAGAAACCACATTGATCCACCAGAGTTAATGCATTTGTGTTCTTTTCACAAACCACATATGGGTCAACCAATGTCATTGCATGTGTGTTATTTGCATGAACCACATATGGATCCACCAGAGTCATTGCATGTGTGTTCTTTTCATGAACCACATATGGATCGACTAGAGTCAATGCATGTGTGTTCTTTTCATGAACCACAACTAGAGTCATTTTATGTCTGTTCTTTTCATAAACCACATGGATCCACTAGAGTCATTGCATGTGTGTTCCTTTCACACATATGGATCCACTAGAGTCATTGCATGTGTGTTCTTATCCTAAACCAGCACTAGAGTCATTGCTTGTTTGTTCTTTTCACAAACCACATTGATCCACCAGAGTCATTGCATTTGTGTTCTTTTCACAAACCACATATGGATCAACGAATGTCATTGCATGTGTGTTCATTTCATGAACCACATATGGATCCACTAGAGTCATTACATGCGTGTTCTTTCCACAAAGAACAGCTAGAGTTCACCAGTGTCATTGCATGTGTGTTATTTTCATAAACCACATATGGATCCACCAGAGTCACTGCATGTGTGTTCTTTTCATAAACCACATTGATCACCAGATTCGTTGCATGTGTGTTCTTTTCATAAACCACATGGATCCACTAGTGTCATTGCATGTGTGTTCATTTCGTAGACCATAGCTAGAATCCAGCAGTGTCATTGAATGTGTGTTCTTCTCCTAAAGCAGCACTAGAGTCATTGCATGTGTGTTCTTTTCCTAAACCACATATGAATCCACCAGAGTCATTGCATGTGTTTTCTTTTCATAAACCACAGCTAGAGTCATTGTAAGTCTGTTTGTTTCATAAACCACATGGATCCACTAGAGTCATTGCATGTGTGTTCTTTTCACAAATCACATATGGATCCACTAGATTCATTGCATGTGTGTTTTTATCCTGAACCAGCACTAGTGTCATTGCATGTGTGTTCTTTTCCTAAACCACATATGGATCCACAAGAGTCATTGCATGTGTGTTCTTTTCATAAACCATAGCTATAGTCATGGTTCTTTTCGTAAACCACATTGATCCAGCAGAGTCATTGCATATCTGTTCTTTTCATAAACCACATATGGATCCACCAGAGTCATTGCATGTGTGTTCTTTTTATAAACCACATTGATCCACTAGATTCATTGCATGTGTGTTCTTTCCATAAACCACATGGATCCACTAATGCAATTGCATGTGTGTTCATTTCATAAACCATAGCTAGAGTCCAACCATGTCATTGCATGTCTATTCTTCTCCTAAACCAGCACTAGTGTCGTTGCATGTGTGTTCTTTTCCTACACCACATATGGATCCAGGAGAGCCTTTGCATGTGTGTTCTTTTCATAAACCACAGCTAGAGTCATTGTATGTCTGTTCGTTTCATAAACCACATGGATCCACTAGAGTCATTGCATGTGTGTTCTTTTCACAAACCACATATGGATCCACTAGATTCATTGCATGTGTTTTTTTTTTCCTGAACCAGCACTGGTGTCATTGCATGTGTGTTCTTTTCCTAAACCACATATGGATCAACCAGAGTCATTGCATGTGTGTTGTTTTCATAAACCACAACTATAGTCAATGCATGTGTGTTCTTTTCATAAACCACATTGATCCACCAGAGTCATTGCATGTGTGTTCTTTTCATAAACCACATGGATCCAACAATGTCATTGCATGTGTGTTCTTAACATAAACCATAGCTAGAGTCCAGAAGTATCATTGCATGTGTATTCTTATCCTAAACCAGCACTAGAGTTCATTGCATGTGTGTTCTTTCCCTAAACCACATATGGATCCACTAGAGTCATTGCATGTGTGTTCTTTTCATAAACCATAGCTAGAGTCATTGTATGTCTGTTCTTTTCATAAACCACATGGATCCACTAGAGTCATTGCATGTGTGTTCTTTTCACAAACCACATATGGATCAACTAGAGTCATTGCATGTGTGTTCTTTTCATGAACCACATATGGATCCACTAGAGTCATTGCATATGTGTTCTTTTCATGAACCACATATGGATCCCCTAGAGTCATTGCATGTATGTTCTTTCCACAAACCACATATGGATCAACCAATGTCATTGCATGTGTGTTCTTTTCATGAACCACACGTGGATCCGCTAGAGTCATTGCATGTGTGTTCTTATCCTAAACTAGGACTAGAGTCATTGCATGTGTGTTGTTTTCCAAAACCACATATGGATCCACCAGAGTCACTGCATGTGTGTTCTTTTCATAAACCACAGCTAGAGTCATTACATGTGTGTTCTTTTCATAAACCACATTGATCCACCAGAGTCATTGCATGTGTTTTATTTTCATAAACCATATGGATCCACTAGTGTCATTGCATGTGTGTTTTCATAAACCACAGCTAGACTCCACCAGTGTCATTGCATCTATGTTCTTCTCCTAAACCAGCACTAGAGTCACTGCATGTGTGTTCTTTTCATAAACCACATATGGATCCACCAGACTCATTGCATGTGTCTTCTTTTCACAAACCACAGCTAGAGTCCACTAGTGTCATTGCATGTCTGTTCTTTTCATAAACCACATGGATCCACTAGATTCATTGCATGTGTGTTCTTTTCACAAACCACATATGGATCCACTAGATTCATTGCATGTGTGTTTTTTTCCTGAACCAGCACTGGTGTCATTGCATGTGTGTTCTTTTCCTAAACCACATATGGATCAACCAGAGTCATTGCATGTGTGTTGTTTTCATAAAACACATGGATCAACTAATGTCATTGCATGTGTGTTCTTTTCAGAAACCAGATATGGAACAGCTATAGTCATTGTATGTCTGTTCTTTCCACAAACCACAAGGATCAACCAATGGCATTGCATGTGTGTTGTTTTCATAAACCACATATGGATCGACTAGAGTCATTGCATGTATGTTCTTTTCACAAACCACATATGGATCCACTAGAGTCATGGCATGTGTGTTCTTCTCAGAAACCACATGGATCCGCCAATGTCATTGCATGTGTGTTCTTTCCACAAACGACATATGGATCAACCAATGTCATTGCATGTGTGTTCTTTTCACAAACCACATATGGATCCAATATAGTCACTGCATGTACGTTCTTGTAATGACAAACCGCATATGGATCAACCAATGTCATTGCATGTGTGTTCTTTTCACAAACCTCATGTGGATGTACCAGAGTCATTGCATGTTTGTTCTTTTCACAAACCACATATGGATCCACCAATGTCATTGCATGTGTGTTCTTTTCACAAACCACATATGGATCCACTATAGTCATTGCACGTGTGTTCTTTGCACTAAACCAGATAATATTGTGTCTTCTAGAAGCCCCCCCTGAAGAACTAGTTATCTGATCCGATTGTTGTAGGCCGTTCGATTGGGGCGCGTGGACGAATAAGATGGTTCTTCGTAAGAGCGATCCACGAGTAGGCTGTTCCACGACATGATTGGCCACGCTTACATTTTCACTTATATTACTATTATTTCCACTCCCATGTAGCCTACTAGTAATATCATAGAGCTCGTGAGTGAGCACGTCTACTCCAGAGCCCCCCCTCATCCACCACACGTCACCGTGCCCGGACAACGCCACCGGCTTTCGTGCGCCATGGCCGGACGACAACCATTGATTCTCAGGTCGCTACCTTCATTCTAAGAAATCATTTTACAAGCTTTTGAATTTATCTTACATATTCCTGCTATTCACCGATGTAACTGCTGATCTTTTATCCGATTTCTCAACGAACTTCAGATGTGGCAGATGCTACAGCCCAAGAATCTAGAGATCCTCGCGCGCAACTTCGCAGCGACGTTCCTGCTCGTGTGCTCCCACCCAGGATGCTTTCGCCGTTACTCCTACCACGAGCTCCCGCTCCATGAGCTGGCGTGCCCGCACGGCGCGTGCTCCTGCACGGAGCCGGGCTGCAAATACACCGGCCCGCCGGTAGAGCTCGTCATCCACCTTGTAGAGGAGCACTTGATCGAAGTGCTTAGGATCTCGTACGGGCAAGCCCAACTTCTCCAAGAGCAGGTGACGTTCACTGACTCGGCACTCCGCCGGCTAATTTTCTAGGGGTGGCTCTATTTTCATCCTGACCATCACCACCGGTGTTCTGGGAACCAGAGCTGGGCCCACCTTCGTGTTTGCGATATGCGCCAGGTCGGTCTCGTGCGCTTGGCCCCTATACACGGTGCGCATGTGGGCGAACACCCAACCGCTGTCATCCAATAGCATTCTTGTGCTAGCTGAGGCACCGTGCTTCCCGACATCGCGGGAGGTGGAGTATGCGGACCTAAGGTCAATCCTATGTGTGCCATCTCAGTACCTTGTCGGTGCTGGACCGAACAGGCAGATGCATTTCTACATTTGTATCGAAAAGACCAATAGGGAAATGTAGTACTTATGCTGTCGTTACTATTAGACTTAGGCGATGCTTCTCAGGTGCGTAGAGCATACATGTTGTGCGAATGTACCCTAGTTGTAGTTTTTTTAGTACTCCTTAATAATTCGACGAGTTATTGGTCCAATCAGCTTGCTGTTGTCCCGTTGCAAAGTTCGCTTGCTCTGGACAGACTAGCAATACAGCGTGCTCCCGCTCCCGCATGTCAGTATCACGTGTACCGTGGGCCCACCTGCCAGTGTCACACCCCCTTACTTCTCTTCCTTCCCCTCGAAGACACTATCCCCACTTCTCTTCCATCCTACCACTCCCGTCTGATGGTTGTAATCTGATTTTCGTTGGATTGTTTACATGTAATCTACGTTGATAATGCAACATGCAAATGGCGTAGACACAATTTCTAAAGTGGAAGCACTTACACGCTGCTATTGCACATATTTCTCAATATATCTCGACAAACCCATTACAATAATTGTACTCGCACTAAACACAATAGAAATTGCAACCATCCTAAAAGACATCTAAACCCACATCACAGCGCTGTCGTCGGAGTCCACCTCGATTGGTGACACCACCGTGACCTTCCCAACAACATCCACTCCCACCCGTGGCTTGCCCTTCGCCAAGGAGGAAACAATGGCGTTCTCCATAGCTTCGTTCCTGTCGTCCTCCACATCAGAATCGACAATGACGAAGGTAACGGGGTTGGCATGGACCGAGCCCCGTCACGCCTGGCGGCTCCTACTCAAGCTCGATGCCGCATCAGTCCTTCTATAGGTACGAGGGGCCGAGCTCGGATACATAGCATCGTCGCTCCTCTCAAGAAACCATGGCCATTTGATACAACGACGGTAGGATCTTGGGGTGGACCTGCCACGGCGAGCCCTACCGAAAGCGGTGGAGCGGATGGATCTACCGGCGCGAGCCATGACAAGTTCCTAGGAGGGAGAAAGAGTGTGGGACATGCATGTCTGGTTCCTGAGCAAGGCCTCCCAGTGATATGTACGCGGGCAAGGTGCCAAAAAATTTCGTCCAATGCACATGAGAGGGCCTTTGAACCATGAAGGCGTGAGGTTTGGTTGACAAGTCCATACGCTAGTTCCCCCACCTGTCAGCCGAATGTGGATGGTAGGATTCTGCCAGAGTTATTATGTGGGGATAAATAACGCTTCACCGCGCCACTACCCTTACATCCAAAGGCTCCTCTTTCCTCTGCCCTCGATCCCCTCGCTCATGGCTCCCAACTCATGTAGTTCGTCTCGAGCGGAATCAGGGTCGGCTCAACACCGTCAGGCGGGTGCCCCCATTAGGTACCGGAGGGTGCCCTATGATTACTACCCCGATATGCTGTGTTTGTGCGGTGAGAAGATGTCGAGATGGATCATGGACCAATGAAAATACTGCAGGAAAATTCAGCAACTGCAACATTAGAGCGGTAAGTTCCTACTATAGGTACAATGGTAACCCGGATCCGGAAAGCGTAATGTAATTCTTTTTTTGTTTCCTTCGACCTACTTCACAGGAAGGGAGGGGAACTGGCTGTGACAAGTTTGTGTGGATCGAAAAGCCACTGACAGGTTTTCACAAAGAGCTTGTTCAGGATCTGTGTGATGCTATGTGGGACAAGAAAGAGGAGATTCGTGTGTTGGAGCGAGAGATCCGGGAGCTTTGCCAGGTGCAGGGGAGGCAGGAGCAGGGAGGTTATGAGACAGACGGGCTCAAGATTACTCCAGATAGTGGAAACACTTTCCTCATTATCTAGGCATTATATGTTGCCTTTGCAGTTTATGTTGCCATGTCGTTGTCCAGCAGCTGAAATAAGTTGCTGCATCGTGGAGTGTAGCAGCCAGCTTAGAACTTCTTTTCAGCTCAGAATCTTATCATAAGTGTAATGCCAATAGCAGGGATTTATTAAGCGCCTATAAATAATTAATGTCTGTGCCACTAACACCCATCAATTTTGGAGACCCCTTAACCGCTCAGCTATCACGGTCCCGGTGGTGCGATTGTTTAGATAGTAGTGGCACAATCACCATTTCGGATTCAACTAGTGGCCATGGCCGTATCCAATCCTCAAGTCACGATATATTTTACTCCGAGTACGGGAGGCAGATTGTTTCACCCGACAAGTTCCACGCACACAGCTCCGGAGTTTAACCGAACTACATATATAGGTTCAAGTTCATTACATCATTAGGCTTCTACACTGCTAGCCTTCTTTCTTTGCTTGGGTGCCAACTTTCTTCCTCTTTCCTTCACGTCCACTGGCTTCTTCATCTCCTTCCTTCTTGCTCTTCCTGGGTGCCAATTTTCTTACCTTCACGTACCCTACATCTCCGGGTCGTGGGAAGTCAAGCCAATTAGCACCACAATCTTGTCCAGCATCATCACTCCACTCGTTTTGGTTTTCTTCCCGCAACAAAATCACTGAGTCGGCTGTCTTATTTCTTACCTTGCGCTTACTGTAAAAAAACATTACATGGATTACTACCTTATATCTACAGACTATAAACAATTTTTTGTGAATGTACCATATCATACCTAGGTTTGGGAGCATTATGGGGACAACCCGCTGCTCTATGGCCTATAATATGGCATGTCTTGCATCTGATTTTGCCCTTCTTGGTAGCACAGAAAGTCGAACCCTTCTTCTCGAGAAATTTTTTAAACCTATTCACCTGAGGTCTTCCTCTGCCCCTTTTTGTAACTAGCTGGCAAAGCTCGAAATTTAGTTGGACTTGAGGCCACTGAGATGGGTCTATACATGGCTCGACGGATCCAGCGTACGCAACTCTGAACTTTTCCATAGAGTAGTAGTCTGACAAATACTGATCCAAATGTGGTAGAGTTCTTTTCTTCACCAAGAAGGCCAAGGTGTGGTCGCAAGGTTTCTCGGTATGCTGCCACTCTAAGAAGGTGCATTCTCGTAGCTGGATGTTCACAACACCCCTTTTGCCACTCTTGGATATATCGACCACCTCACAGCTGCTGCTCGTTGACGTGAGAACCTTTAGATGAGCAAGTCCTCGGCTTCTCTTGTGCAGTTGCTGTACAACTGGTGGTAGCATATGTCCTCTATGTCTCCTACCGATCTCTCTCCTTATATTTAACAACTTCATGATCATACCACATATGCTGTCCATCAAGATATGAACATGACAAACTTGTATGTCCTTCACCCAGTTATTCAGGAAATCTGCAAGGTTGTTGTTTATGTAATCAACTTTGTTGTCAGGGTTGAATTGACTCCTCTTCCATAGCTACAAATGATGGATGGCTAAGTACTCTGGAAGTTCAGGGGCTTCTGCAAAAATCTTGCTCATGAAATATTCGTTGCTACTAGGTTTGTAAGCTCTAACAGCAGGAAACATGTAACAAAATACGCTGCTTGCATAGTGTGAGTACAAGTTGAGCATCATATGGGCATGGCATTCTCTACCTTCAGCTCGTGGGAACACCTCCTTCAGTGCATTCGTCAGCCCTTTGCATGCATCCGTGGATATAGCCAATGGATCCATGCGGCTTATTGATCTCCTCAGCTGCCTCATAAACCAGACCCAGTTTTCCTCCATTTCTGTTTCAAACAACCCGAATGCCACTAGGAACATCTAGTTATGACCATCAAGTGTTGTGGAAGATGGCAGAAAACCTTTCAATTTGCCAGTTAGGACAGTGTTGTATAGACTCAGATAAGGCCTACAACCGTCCTTGAATCCCTGGATGCAAGGTTTAAGCGCCATGAAAAATCTTTTGAAATATATTTTACCACGTACTTATTTGGTGTCAATCTCCACAACACTCCCTGGACACCTAGCATGTACCTTCGCCTTGAAGTTGTACAGCATCCTGAAGCTATTGGTCCAATCCCCCGCAAGACCCCCAGAGCTTCCTCTTTACCTTTCCAAACTGTGTAATATAGTAGGACAATGTTGTATTTAGAATCGAGGCTAGTCTCAATATTTTTCGCAGTCTCCTTAGGGTTATTCTTTAGTATGGACATAACTTGTATAGCCACCCACTCCGTATCAACCATTGAGGATTTCAGTTTGCTGCCTGTCGGTCACATGTGTGAAGGGCCCATTTTGTTCACCTGCAACACAGATTCATTTAAAAGATAAGCAGAGTCGACTAGTTGCCAGAAAGATATCGCACATCAATTGTAGTTATAGAGTGAAAAGAGAGAAAGTTCTAATGGTTTGCTGCATTCATTGCCCTAGTACCCTAATTGCCTTCGACGCATGTAAAGCTCTTGCTGTGATCCTCCATGGACAATGTACCTCGACCCATCCATTCATCAACGTTAAATAGCAAACGGCCTCATACCTCTGGGCAGTGTTCTTCAGTCGATAAATGTTGAACATCCCCTTGATACAAAAATGCCGGAATGACATCCTGAACTCATGCATGCTCCTGAAATCGGTGCCGAACAAAATTATAGGATACTCATGGTCATGTTTCATTTCTTCTACTTCAACTCCCAAATCATCGACTGGAATACCAGCCTTATCGTTAAGTTCCTCGTCTATTTCATCATCACCAGTTTCTTGATCCTCTACAGTGCCTTCTTCTTCATCTGATTTAGAATCTTGGCCATCGTCTCTAATGCCTAGTACTGCACACATCATATTGACTCCCATGGGTGGGGCTGCACCATCATCTCCACCCAGATGGACCGGAACATTGCCCCAATCTACCTCACCGGCAACTCTGTTTTCTCCAAGACACTCGGTTGGTTCTTCTGCAACCACAGGGGTGGTATTACGTTTGCACGCATCCCAGGTACTTCAGTAGACAAATAGCAGTTAGAATCAATTTCATCTTGACTGTACAGAACCCTCTTGCTCTTATTGTGTACATCCTCATTCCTGATGTAATCTTTCCTGATGGTATCAGTAGGGCTTGACATCTGCGTTCCCTTCCCCATCGAACTAGGATTTTTGCTGCCGCTCTTGGGTGTGATCACTTTCCTGCATCCTCTCATGGGTGTTGGCTCCAGGGTGCTGGCATTATTTCCTAACCTCTACGGCATGTTCTTTATCAAATTAGCCCTTTTGCTGCTACTATTGGGCATGTTCTCCTTCGTGCTAGCATTATTTCCTGACCTTAGCGGCGTGTTCTGCTCCAAATTAGCCCTTTTGCTGCTACTATTGGTGTGTTCTCCTTCGTGCTGGCATTATTGCCCGACCTCAGTGGCGTGTTCCACTCCAAATTAGCATTTTTTTGCTCCCACTGGGTGTGGTAGCCTCCATGCTGGCCATCTTTGCCTTTTTGCTACCACTCCTGGGAGTGTTCACCATCCTGCTAGCCCTCTTAGTGTTTTTGCTGCTACCGTTCGGTGTGGCATTTTGACTGGATCTCAGGAGTGTACTCTGCGGCGTGCTGCCTTTTTTCGTGCGACTCTTGGGCGTCCTCTTCTTTAGCATGGTCTCCTTGGTGATGTTCTTCTTCGGGGTGTCCTTTCTAAGGATGCTCTTCCTACTCCTCTTTATGACGCTCCTCTATGAGACTCTCCTCTGTTCGAAGCTACCCTCAGTCGCACCAGCCCTAGTGATGCCATGGATCGGGTCACGCATGCCTTCTATAAGTCCATCATCTCTTTTGTCAAAATCCAATTCCTCTACAACCATTTGCACTATCAAGTGGAAGTACACTTCACCTCTGTAATGTTTCCTTGTAAACGGTATGACTAAATCCTTGGTATCTTTCACTTCTATAGCCTTTTTGCTCCTGTTACAAAAATTTACCAAACATGCTACCTGGGAGGACCCCCACAGCACCTTCACACGTAACGATGCCATCAGGTCAGATAACTCTACCACTTCAGGATCGTATCTGCCACGGATTACATCAAACTCTTCATAGAATGTTTCTGTGCCATCATCTAATTTTGCAGTATAATCCTCGACACTAATACGAACGATTACTTTGCCATCATCAGGTTCTGTAGGATAGAAACCTCCGAGAGGTTCGAGAGGTGGATCGGCACCATCAGACCCAGACACAATGCCACCGTCGCCATCACCAGCGTCATTGTTAGCTGGAGCAACCTCGGTGGAGCTACTAGGACCAGGAGCAAGGCGAGGGCCCTTAGCAGCGGGAGCTCCTATACCTGGTGGACAGGAAGGGCCCCGGCTAACGCCAACCACAATAGGATCAAATGCTGCTATGCCACATCGACGATCAGGAGTAGTTCCCACAACAGCAGTATTTCGAGTGCTAGCAGGGTCCAGACATGAGCTAGCTCCAGACCAGCAGCTCGCTGAACCTGAACATGGGTTCGAGGAGGACACAAGGCAGTAGTCTTGGCACCAAAAGTGGGGCAGCCTCCAGAAACCTTAGTTTTCTCAACAACGGCAGGGATTGGGTCAACAACGGCCAGATCAACAACAACACGGGGACGACCAGTACCAGCAGATTCTAGAGCACGATTTCTCACAACTTGAGCACGGTTTCGAGGAGGAGTAGCACACAAGGCAACGGTCTTGGCAACGATAGCGGAGCAGCCTCCAGAATCCTTAGTTTTCTCAACAAAAGCATGGATTGGGTTAGGAGCAGCCGGAGCAACAACACCACATGGACCACCAGTACCAACAGATTCCAGAGCAGAGTTTTGCACAACCTGAGCATGGTTTCAAGGAGGAGCAGCACGCAAGGCAGCAGTCTTGGCAACAACAGCGGGGCACCATCCGGAAGCCTTAGTTTGCTCAATAGCTGCATGGATTGGGTCAGTAGCAGCCAGAGTAGCAACACCACGGGGACGACCAGTACTAGTAGATTCCAGTGTAGAGTTTTGCACAACGGCAATATGAGGCCTCCTATGAGGAGGTTGCCTGACAGAAGCATGTCGCGGATGAGGAACCACATTTTACTCAACAACAAAAGGGGTTCGAGTTAGACAACCCTGTCCAATAATAGCTAGGAGACTCCCAGTAGCAGGAGCTTCCACATCCAGTATGTTACAAATCAGCATAACCACATGAAGCCCAACAAACTGTTTCATCAACCCAATTAGTTGGCTATCCCACGCTATTGGAACCGTGAAGCCTCGTTCATCAATGATGCTGAACCGTGCAGTCTGCTCCGGCCCCATTTCAGCAAGTTCACGCACAGCAGCAACCATACCAGGAATAGTGCATAACTGCACATGTGCTACTTCCGTCTTCAGACAGGTAGCTTGATTCCACTTGCTCTTCCCATCTACTAATTTAATGTGGTAGCCACAGAGGGTGACCATAACCATGTATTTGGGTTCAGCGGAGATCCTACTTGACATAAAATTGGGGACAAAAGATAAGAATTGTTTGTCAGCATCATGCTAGCAAACAATTCTAGGTTCGATCTATCTCTGTAATGCCAATAGACAGCTAGGAATTATTGATAGTGCGAATAGCCAGGCGTGCTTCTTCCTCGACAATAGGATCTGCCATCCTTCGTGCTGCTCAGCTCGTCGGTGGTAGAGGCGGGCTAGATCGTCGCAACGCTGGCATGGCATTCGGCATTAGAGCTTGGTACCAGCGAGTAGGCGCAGCAACTTGGCACCGGAAGTCAAATGCCCAAAGGGATCATTCTGGTTGGAGGGGGATTTCAATGCCGCCGGTGCTAGGGTTCATGCAAAAGGAGGGAGGGAGTGGATTTTCAAATTTGGTCAACACACCATGCTCCTTTAGTCCCTCGTTTTTCCTACGTGGTTGCCGCGTTGCCGCTCGTGTCACTGACATATTACTGACATGAGGGTTCCGACCGTCTACTTCACGGGGGAGTTTCACGGAATGTTTGGATTTTGTAGGGTGAGATGAGTTTGCCTCGAAATGGCCCCTCTCGGTAGTTGGCGGCCCAACATTTTGAAACGCGGCAATTTCAGGCAACTTAGGTACCGCGATGCACTCACCCGGGAACTTTGGTACCACAAACGAATAGGCCCCTTGGCTCAGGATTCAGGCACACTGCTCAGTGCACATGATTCATTCAGGTATCAAAGTATTGTTGGTGGACTGTAGTATTTAACTCTCACTCATCCCATATTTCTTTTGCGGTAAACAAGGCTTGCCAATTTCTGTCACAGCCTTCTGATGTACATAGGGAGCCGGTGAAGTGAATTATGTGATATGTCAAAGGAACATTGTAGACTGGCTTGAGTATTCACAAGTCATCATCATCTGTTATCAATATTTGTACGGATGTGGATTAGGCAGGATGTGTGGATGACAGATAGTCCATGAATGAGTTTGCCATGTTTGTTGGTTCTAACCTCATCGCTTGGAGTTTGAAGAAGCAACTGACAGTCTCGAGATCTAGTACCTAGGTAGAGTATAAGGCATTGGCTAATGGTGCTGCTGAAGATATATAGGTAGACTCACTACTTAAGGAGCTTGGTGTGACTCGACAGCACACCCTCATATTGTAGTGTGATAATCTTGGGGCTACTTACCTGATAGCAAATCCAGTATTTCATGCCCGAACTAATCACACTAAGATCAATTTACATTTTGTGCGAGAACAAGTAGAAGCCGGTGATTGGATTTCAGGTTCATCTCCACTCATGACCAGTTGGCTGATGTATTCACTAAACCAGCCACACGACAGATGTTAGATAGATTTAAGTCCAATCTTAACCTTTCATGTAGCGGTGTAGATTAAGGGTAGAATTGTATTCAGACTAAGCCCACCTATCTTGTATCATGTATATGTGTTGTATACATATCTAACTTGTATGTGGTCACATCTATATAAGTGGAGCACGTGCGGGGCTTTAGACCCAAGTACAAAACCCTAAATCCTCTTTTATAACAATGTTCGCCCAAGCTAGACATTAATTTGTAAAACCATTTTCTCTTAGGTGGTTATACTTTCATGTTGGCACATATGGAAATAGAGGAATGTAGCAATTTTGTAGTGGTTCATGGCTACTTTTAGAGCATGGAAAAGGTGATTTATTCATGAGGTTATCCTGCATACGCATAGGTTCAAATCCAAGCATTTCTCTGTCTTGTCAAGATGGATTGACAGCTTACCATAGTGTTATAGTTCTCTTTTTTCTCCATCTTTTGTGTATATAGATGTTTGTTTAGCCTTTAGAACCTGGTGTTTTCTTTTATTAATAAAATGTTGCGGGTTCAAACCTTGCATTTGTTGCTCGATAAAAAAACATATGTTTGTAGCAAGCCTTGTAAAGATAGGTCCATCCCTACAAGTAAGAGATAGTTAAGTTTCTTGCAAAAATAGAACTCCCTGCAAACAATGGATTCACCTCCAGACGGATGTCGACAATCTTGTATGATGGTGAGATTCGTGATACAACCCTAATTTGAATCTAATCATGTGGATTTATTTCTTGATCAGGTTTGTGTTTACTAGATTCAGTCAAAAAGTAGGTTTATTGATCCGATTAAATTGGGGATTTATGTTGTCAATCAAACTTTTCTTATAACATTTAGTAAGTTTGGAGAATAAATAATAGATTCACATCCATTTTATCATAGCATGTAGCTTTAGATATAAGATTTGTATGTCCTTCCTATGAGCTACTATGAACATATAGGTTTTTATGTCCTTTTTGAGACATAAGATATTCATGATCAATTTATGAAGTTAAGCAATATTTCAGGGAAGATATTTACTATGTAGCTTTCATATTCGGAGATGTATCCTTGGAGTAGGAGAATGTATAAATTAATTTACTTGCAGCTATGTCAATTCCATTAAATACTGGAATGGACAAATTGTTGAATAATCAAATGTGTCTGTAATCCTATCTATGTGATTTTGATTACGATAAGCTAACTGCTCAGTGGTATAGATTGTTCCCTAAACAATGTCTGGAGATTGCTGGATTGGATGGGATTCGGTCCCTTGCAATTGTGTTTTTTCTGACTTTTTTACATAAATGTAGTAGGAAGGCCCCTACTATGTCATTTTCTATTTTATAAATGTGGGGTTTTTAGTACTTATTATATCATATCATAGATAATCTAACCAATCTTGCATGACTTCTTTGAGCCTAGGTCGAGACCTACACAAGCTTAATGAAAATAATTCTTTAAATCTCTTGATACAAATTTGTAAGCATGGAACATTTCCATTGGAACATTTTCTGACCGTTTGGTTTCCGAGGGAGTGAGGTGAAGATCTTTAGTCTGTTGCCATCATGAGACATTTCGTTAGTTCCATGGTGAAGTGAGTGTGCGAAGAATGTCATGAAAGCCAAGATATGTGGACTAGTAATGGTGGTTCGAGTCTTGGTGGTGATGACGAATTGGCTTGGTGATTCGTGATCTATAGTAGCGGCATCAGAAAGTGGGAGCGATAACACCTGAGAAGTTTAGTGTCTAAACTTTCATGGTGACAACTCAAGGTCTAACATTAATTGGTTGTGCCTGGCAATAGCGTTATATTTTTTGATGCAAAATACAGTGGGAAGGGCCCCCCACTACGAAATTTTTCATTTTTAAAGAAACCCAAAGGGATTGGGTATTTACATGTAGTGGCCATGAATTGGCAGTCCATTTGTATGATTACAAAGAATCTAACCAGTCTTGCATACCATCTTTTAGACTGGGTTTAACAATATGTCTAATCTCCTGGATAGAGTTTCTATAGAAGGAAAAATAGGTGTGCAAACTCCTCTGCTCTTGGTTGAAACTAATTCTGTTCATGTAGTTCCACAAAGTCTAGCATCCAGCAATCAATGCTATTATAAAGAAGATGCTATGTGATCTGCTTTTGGGTTCAAGCAGCATGTCAATAAGAGGTAAGTCACTGTTCCACTCTTCTCCAATCTTCCACCAGAATCTATGAATGAATTCATAGGAGAAGAATAAGTGGATCATATCTACTCTTGTATCATCACATAGCACACAAGTGTCACTTTGAACAAAGAAGTTCTTCTTTTTCATGAATTCCTTTGTGTTGACTCTATCCTGAATCATCAGCCATAAAAATAATTTGTTCTTTGGCAGACATGGTGACTTACATATCCATTTGAAAGGTTCTGGTGCATCAGGCTGTTTAGTAAAGGCTAAGTTCACCTTCCTTGTGGAGTATTTGTTTCCATCTCCCAGGGAAATTGCTAGGCATATTTCTCATTGTTTTTCAATAAGATGTTTAGACTTGTGGCCATTTGGGTCAACTGGGAGTCAGCAATCATTGATAGGGGGAGCACTACAACACGAAGCTCGGGCGCTGGCGCTTATAGATGCCGAGGCAGAGCCTTAGTCATCGCGCTTGCGCGGCAAAAAGCCGTTAGGGATAACTGCGTCGAGGATTCTAAAATGGTGGTGGATTTTTAACTCGGCACAACGTGATCCGCCGACCTAGCGCTTCTGGGGTGCGACAGAGGATGCGCCAAGTTACATTACAAAGGTTGACCAAACTTTAGTACCATGTCAAGTATTGAGAATGTTGTGGTTTATATAGTTTCACATTATAGATAATTAGTTACAGTAGCATTAATCGAAGTAAGCATTTACAGTCATAATTTAGGATCTAATTGTATTCAAATCAAAAATTCAATTTTATTGGGATATTTGTTACATCACATTACACTTCAAACACTTCTTACAAGGATCTAATCCTTTTATTCAACTTCACTTTTAGCAAGAGAGTCTGAAAAATGGGGTTTATCCCCACTAATTCGTCCACTAATCTTAAGGATATGTGGAGAAATTTACCTAAACCAATCTAATCTTGAGCACCTCTCTATTCTGCTAATAGCCTACTGTAAAAAACGCAACAATATGGGCACAATCCTCCAACGATAGTGTTTTCATGGTGGTGGCAACGATGACAACAACGGCGACAATGACGACAACTGTGATGGCGACAACTCCATGTCCGTAATCCTTCGCACGGGCTACAATGATCGTGTTGTCCTGGATCTGAAAGAGATAGAAGATCAGTTGGAGAAAGAGTATGATGCAATAGCATATCGATTACATAAAGACCATGACGTAAAAACACATGGATTAGGGAAAGAACAAGAGCTAACAGCAAATCGATTAGAGAAAGAGTAAAATGCACCAGAGGTCTTAAAAGTTTGGAGGAAACCGTATGAAGGTCCTAAAAGTTTCAACTCGTGTACAAGAGATCCTAATTCTCAGTTAGTTGTGAACTTCATGTCCTAATTCTCAGTTAGTTGTGCACTGCAGGTCCTAATTCTAAGCTACAGCCCCAGCTACAGTGCACATCGATTTGAGAATTAGGACCTCTGGTACACGAGTTGAAACTTTTAGGACCTGCATACGGTTTCCTCCAAACTTTTAGGACCTCTGGTGAATTTTACTCTTAGAGAAATAACAATATCCAACAACAGATCGATTAAGAAAGAACCTTCGGAGGACTCAAGTGCGGAGGCTGCGTCAGATTGGCAGAGCTTGCGAGGCATCACCGCATTTGGGAGGGCCAACAATAGTAGATATGGGAGTTGGTGAGATCTTAGGATATTTTTGGAAATGACTATGTTCAGATCTAGGTTTGCCTTGCCGAGAGAGTGGGTGTGGTGTTGTACAGAGTGAGGGGAGTTGAGAGTGGGGTTAAGGACTCCCTGTATTATATGGGGTGGGCCGTTGGTGAGATCTATTGTTTGTTTTATGGGTTGTATAACACATGCGTCTAGTAACATGGGCCGAATTGGTTCATAGTTCCCCATACGTCGGTCTCCGGCAGCTCGGGTAAGCAGTGGTGGTCCACACCTGTCAGCCATACAAGCCTAACCAGTCAACGGGCAGGGATAGACCAATCTCTAGCAGACATCAATAATTAATGGAACTTGAAATGGTTGGCGGATATTGGGAATGCCTCCATTGGCCAAGCGAGACGTTAAAAACGGCCTCCTTCCCCGTCCATGTACCACAACACCAAAATCCGTCTCTACCGTGTGCGCCATGGCATATAAGTGGCTGCCGAGACAAAATGGTGCCGCCAAAGCTCATCTGCAACATACCTAACTATTGCCGGTTCTTTTTGCTTATGCCGCACAAAAAATCCGCTGGGTATGGGGTGTATTTTTGTAGAGGAGATGTAACATGTCATAGTACTGGCCTATGCTATATTTTTTTAGTCCCAACTAGGATCATCTTATTTTTAGCAAATGAGTGTAGTTCAGGGACTTTTGAGAAAGAGGGGGGGGCATTCCATTTATACTTCCATAAGAGTATGTTGTGTCTGTTACCTGATGTACATGTTGTAAGTGCTTTGAAGTCCTCTAAAAATAGGTTCATCTTCTCCACCAAAATGATCATGTGTTCCTGTTGCTATTAGGGGTAGCACCCAGCTGGTAGTATGCTTTTCAAACGAGATCCACCCAGGGGATGTTCTGACAGTTGTAAAATTTGTACAAATTTTTCATCATTAGTGCTTTGTTCTATTGTCTGAGGTTTAAGACACCCAATCCACCATCTTATTTTGTGAGGCAAACTTGGTCCCATGCCACCAGGCACTGGCCTTTTCTATCCATCTGCTTTCCATGCAAGAGGAAGGTCCTGGTGGCTTTCTCCACATGATCAATATGTGTATGGTGTACTTTTAAAGCACATATTATGAAGTTTGGCATTGTAGATATGATTGATTTATGACTACAAGCCTTGAATAATGTGACAGAAGATTGGATATTCTTGCAATCCTTTTATCAATCTTACTGATCATTGGGGTAAGATCCTCAACTCTTGGCCTTGTGGTTACCATAGGTAATCCTAGGTATGTGAATGGCATTGATTCACACCTGCAAACGAATTCATCAGCTAGCTCCTTGCATCTTTAAGTTGTGACATTGATTGGCACAATAGAAGATTTATGATAGTTTACTTTCAGTCTAGTGGACTTGGAGAAATCATAGAGGATGGCCTTGAGGTTATTGATTTGATCTAGTCAGCTGGCATAATAAGAAATGTATCATCAGCATATTGTAGGACAGGGTAGCTCCACCCAAATTATTTGTTAATAGGAAAGGGAATAATATTCGATTGCCAAGCATGGTTAGTGATGATTTGCATCAGCTTAGCAGTGTTAACAAAAAGAAGAGGTGATAGGGGATCTCCCTATCTTACACCTCTCTTGCAATACGTATTTTTACCTGGGAAACCATTAAGGATGACTATAGTGGAAGCACTTGAGAGGACATTATTAATCCATTAGATGAAAAGATTACCAAAACCCAGGTGCTTGAGCATGGCAATAAAGGCAATATACTCTGAAAGTCCAACTTGATGATCACAATTTATTTATTTGATTTATGACATATGTTTAGGTACTCAAAGGGCCATGCTAGGAAGTCTTGTATAGTTCTAGACTTGATGAATCTATATTGTTTTTTCAAGCAGAGGGATAACAATATTCTGCAGTCCATTGGCAATCAGTTTGGTGATGATTTTGAGAGCCATACTAAAAAGAGAGATGGGCCTGAAATTAGCAGCTGCTTGTGGATTTGCAATTTTTGGGATGAGATCAATAAAATTTGTATTGATGCTACAGAGATACAAATCACCAGAGTAAAACTTGTGACAAAGTGAGTAAAAATTGATGTTTAATGACATGCCAATATTTTTCATAAAGAGACCATTAAAATCATCAGGGCCATGGATTTTTCATTTGGCATGCGCTTGATTATATCGTAAATTTGCTCCTTGGTGAAGGGGCTTTCTAATTCACTCAAATCATGAGAAGTGATAAGTGTCTCAAGAAAAAATGCCATAGTAGTGTCCTCACTATGGCCAAGTCCCTTTTTCAATGCATTCCATAGAATAGCAGCATTGCTTTCATGGTCTCTAAATTCAATACCATCATCATTTTTTAGTGTGGCTATGTAGTTATGTTTATAATTTCTAGTGGCTATAGTGTGGATTTTTTTGTATTTTCATTTCCCATCTTGTCCCATCTAATATTAGCTCTTTTCCTCCAATAGAGCCTTTTTGCTTCTAATAGTTTGGCTTGGTGATTCTTGACTACTTTTATGAAGTTCCTCTCAGTGATTGAATGATCTCTCTATTCTTCTAATCCATCCAATAATGCTAAGACATAGCTACAGTTTATGATAATGACAGAGAGGTTAGATAAGCTCTTTCTCCATTTCTTAGTGACTTGAATCTGGCAGTAAGGTCCTGAGCTTCATTTTTGTATAATCCATTGTTGACCCATTCCTTCTCCACCACTTCATTAAGTCCATTAAATTCAAGCCGATATTCCTAAAATATGAAGATCTGACCTTTGGGGATTTCAGTTCCAACTTTTATATGGATGGGGGTGTGATCTGAACCAAGCCTTGCCATTGGGGATGCCATTGTGTTAGGGATGTTGTGTTCCAGCTGTGGGATGTGAAAATCTAGTCAAGTTTCTCTAAGAGAGGTTGCTCCTACATGTTATACCATGTGTAGGATCTCCCTTTGAGGGGTATTTCTTTCAGATCATGTTGTTGGATAAAAGAGTTGAAAAGGATGATATTATTGATAATTCTGCCAGGTCTATTTCTATCCTCAGTACTCCTGATCATATTGAAATCTCCCATGATGATCCATGTAACACCTACTGTTTTAGTTAATGAGTAATTAGGGTTTGTTGTGCATTCATGAGCATCATCAATTTTGCTAAGACAAAAAAATGCAAGAAGGGAAAGAAAACCCTAAACACTAGCTATTTTCCCTCCCTCTTTGAAATCAATTCAAATGGTTTTGATTTTTGAAAATCACAAAAGGTGTGGAGCCCAAACAGTATAAAGGGCCCTGTATTGTTTCCAAAATTATTTACAAACTTTCTTGTATTTTGGAAATGCTCAAAACAGAAAAGAGATAGCAAATACAAAAGAGAGAAAATATTTTAGAAAAGAAAAGATTTCCTGGAGAAAAAATAGAAAACATAGTTAATTGGCCACTTTAGAGGTTCTCTCCTCCCTCTCTTCCGCGTACGTAGCAGCCAGCAGCCCAGTAAGCGGCCCAACTAGGGCCCATACCCCTTCGGTCTCCTCCTCTCTATCGTCTACCTTTAGACAAGAAGAGAGTTGCCTATCACCGCCTCCATCATCTACCGCCATCGCGATTCTCGCCTCCGCCGAGCTCTAGTGGAGATGTATAAGCAGTGGCGTGAACCACTTCTCCTCTCTCCCAAGCTCTCTCTTCTCCTCACATCTGCGTCGGCATTTGTGCCCACATCGTGGACTCCCTCGATGCCCTCTGCCACCAGCACATGGGACAAGGTCTCCTATCACCATGTTTTCTGCTGATGTGAAGTGGTGATGGTGTTGTATGTTTAGTTGTGGTTATGTTTCGTGATATTGTTGTCGGGAGAAGATGCGGTGATGCCGACTCGGCTATTAGAGACCCTCGTGATGGACAAGGTTGATGGGAATTCTGACAAGATCTTTGGTACCACATGAGTGACCAAGACCGCCACAAAGCCTGAACCACAAGGTCATCGACATGGAATGCCGATTTCTTATTCACGGAACACCGATTACTCCGACATGAAACCCGAAGGCCAATGACACCGATAACCAAGTTCTCCGTCCTGTATGCCAAGAACTCCTTCCGAGATTCAAAGACCGGGCCTCGAAGACATTTTCGAATACCGATACAGGCAAACCCCGAGACCCTCGGTTTCGAACCCCAACGTGTGAACCCTATCTATCCCTATTTTATAAATGCTCTATAACATGTTTCATATTAAATTATTCATGTTCGCATGCATATTTATTTGTTTGCGGGACTTTGTCGAATCACCTAATAATTAAATATGGAGGCTATATGCGGGATATTTTTGTCTTATCTCGATTCCGTTTAAATTTGCGTAGCTCACCAATTTAAATTGCGGGGTAGATAAACAACTTGCACCAAAATATGTATTTATCGGGACTCCGATTCTGCTTAATATTGCTAAGATAGATCAGATCTTGCCATGTCATGCATCATATCATAAACGTGTCGGATCGTCTGCCGTGGTATTAAATATTACATTTATTGCCTCTTCTAGTGTTTTGCTTCGTCCCGGATAGGACGATGTGTCGATGTGAGATGCGACAAACCTCGGTCCCTGACTTTGTCTCAAACACAAGCATTCTCCCCCTTCTACCTATTTTGCATTTATAGTCTTAACTTCCTTCCTTTGTCTGCTGATACATTGCAAATGTATCTATAATTTTTGATGTTCCTTGCTTGGTTTTATCTACTTTCTTATGTTTTGTCCACACTTTGGAGTACTTTTCATATGATTTCTTGGACTAACCTATTAACAAGAGCCATAGTGCTAGCTGCCTGTTTTCTGCTATTTTTGGTTCCAAGAAAGTCATAAAATGAATATTCTCGGAATTGGACGGGACAAAAGCCAAAGTTCCTATTTTACCAGAAGACTCCCGGAGCCAGAATATGAGATGGAGTGAGGCTAGGGCCCAGCCACACCACCTGGCCGCACCAGGGGGTGGTCTGGCCGCCCCAGACTCCCCCTCGTTCTCCCTCTTCGCCTATAAGTTACCTTCTGACCTAAAAACTCAGGGGGGTTCGACGTATTTCCAGAAGGAGTTCCGCTCCGCCGCCAGCACCAGATTCCACGAAACAGCACCAGAAACTCCGTTCTAGCACCCGGCCGGGACACAGAATTGGAGGAGATCATCGCCATCATCATCACCATCGCTTCTCCATCGACCATCCATGTTTCCCCCATCTATGAGTGAGTAATCCCCCGCTGTAGGCTATGGGGATGGTAGGGATTGGATGAGATCGTTCATGTAATGGCATCAGATTGTTAGGGCATGGTGCCTAGTATCTTCTATTAGTGCTTTATGACTTTGTTGCGACTTGTTATGCTTAATGCTTGTCACTAGGGCCCGAGTGCCATGATTTCAGATCTGAAAATGTTATTGATTCATTATGATAGTATTGTTTATGGTCTTATCTACAAGTTCTATACACACGTTGTTGTCCGGAACCGATGGCCCCAAAGTGACAGAAATCGGGATAACCGGAGGGAATGGCTTTGATGTGAGGATCAAATGTGTTCACGGAGTGTTAATGCTTTGCTCCGGTACACTACTAAAAGGAGCACCTTAATTGCCAGTAGTTATCTTGAGGCCCCGCTGAAAACGGGCTGGCAGGACAAAAGATGCTATGCAAGTTCTCATTGCGAGCACGTATGACTATATATGGAACACATGCCTAGGATTATCTAGTACTTGGATGCTTTATCTTATTTATGTGCAATTGCCCTATGTCCTGATTGCTATGTGAATTGTCTTGTCCATGCAACGCCCTTCCATCCATCCCTATGCCTACCGCACTTGAATCCCACTGTTTACTGCTATTGTTACTGCTGCCTTTACTTTACTATTGCTGTTACTTTGCTATTCCTACTACAAAACTATTGCTACTGATAAACTGCTGTGAGCAAGATTGTTTCCAGGTGTAGCTAAATTGACAACTCAGTTGTTAAGGCTTATAAATATTCTTTGGCTCCCCTTGCGTCGAATCAATAAATTGGGTTTCATTTCCCTCGAAAATACAGCGATACACCCCCTCTACTTGTGGGTTGTCAAGACTATTTTCTAGCGCCGTTGCCGGGGAGCATAGCTTTATTTATCAAGTTCACTTGGATTCTCTATCATCCGTTGCTATCCATCCATCATGGGTAAGTCTCGTGATGGCAAGTTTCCTATTTTACCATCCACTACAAGAAGAGGTACGGTTCTGAACAGCTCTGCTGCTCTTGATTCACCATCTATTATAAGTAAGCTCGTTACACCACCACATACACATGCTACACACACTGCTACTACTGCTGAATCTGAAACTTCTGATGCTTATGATGCTTCTTCTACTGTGCTTGATAAGCGTGGTTCATTAGGTCCTTTCCTAGATGCTATGATTGCTAGAACTATAGCTGGAAATACCGAAACTCCTAATGAAGACACTACCACACCTGTTAGTTCAACTGAGTCTAGTGAAAGTTATGATATTGAAGATGGTTATGTTGAGATGACCGATGAATTTATTAAAGAATGTAAAAACACCCATGATAGGAGCGCTCCTAAGAGTCTCCTTGAGAGGCGTACTATTAGACCCAAATTGTCTCCTATTGCTAAGTTTGTTGCTTCTCCCATAAAAATTATAGATAAAGATTATGATTTCTCTCTCGATCTATCTTATATAGCTATTGTTGAGAAAGAACCTTTTTGTGGGACTAAGAATGAAAGTGCGGTGGCACATATGAATGAAGTTTCTACCATGAGTGGCTTGTTTTCTGATGATATTAAGATGCGTACTTACTTTCTTGCCAAGATTTTCCCCTTTTCACCGAAAGGAGAAGCTAAAACTTGGTTTAGTAATTTACCTCCTGGATCTATTAATAGCCCTGATTGCTTGATTAGTACTTTCCTGCAGAAATATTTTCCTCCTAGTGCTAGACATGCTATTTTGCAGGAACTTTTTGATTTTAAACAGGGAGAAAAAGAGGTATTGCCTGAATCTTGGGCAAGGTTTTGTGCTTTGATTCATGCACAAGCTAGAAGTCCATTACCTAAGAATGAGCTTCTTGATATATTTTATAATGGACTAACTGAAGAATCTAGGACATACCTAGATAGTTGTGCTGGTTGTGTTTTTAGGAATAGGACTCCTAAGGACGCTAAAATAAGCAAGAACTATGAAGATTGGACTCCTCGTGAACAAGCTATACCTGAAGTAATTGTACCTGAACCTACTATTCCGGAGCCTATTCCAACATCAAAGAAGAGGGGAGTTATTAAATTAAATGATGAAGTGATGAAGGAAGCTAAAAAATGTCTTAAGGAGAAGGGAATTAAAGCTGCAGATGTCAAGAATTTACCTCGTATAGAAGAATTATGTAAGCCAATTCCCTATTCATCCACTATTGAGGTACACTCTCTCCAACACTTTGATGAAGGTGATATCCCTTACTCTAAACCTCCTGATCAATGCTTAGAAGAATTCGATATCTTTATTGTTCAGCAAGATAATTTTAATAAAAGGGTGCAATATCATCTAATGGAAAACACTAGAGCTATTGTTGAGTTGAAAGATATTGTGGAAAGAACCTCTAATGATGTTAAAATGATTGTTATACACTTTCAAATGGTTCAAACTCAAATAGATCAACTCGTTAAAGTGCAAAAAGACTTGCTAGTTAATGCTGCTAAAGAAAAACATGCTTATGAAATTAGAACTAGAAGTGGTGCTGCTACCCAGGATCCTCTTTATCCTGAGGGGCATCCCAAAAGAATTGAGCAAGACTCTCAACAAGCTGAAAATAGTGGTTCTACTCGTAAGGAAAGGAAAAAGAAACATAAAACTGTTGTAGAACCCTCTGAACCTACTATATATATCCTAATAGTATATCTATCTCTGATGCTGAAACTGAAAGTGGTAATGAAGAAAATGAAGTTCCTAATGAAGAAAAAGTTGAAGAAGATCCTGAAAAGCACACAATGAACACTAAATACACTAAAGAAGATTTTGTTGCTAAGAAACATGGTAGTGAAAGAGAGACTTGGGTCCAAAAACCTATGCCTTTCCCTGATAAGAAACACAAGTCAAAGGAAGATGAACACTATAATAAGTTTCGTGAGTGGATGAAACCTTTATTCCTGCAAATTCCTTTGACTGATGCTATTAAATTTCCTCCTTACTCAAAGTATATGAAGGACATTGTCTCGAATAAAAGGAAGATCCCTAATGAAGAAATTTCTACTTTGCTTTCTAATTATTCCTTTAATGGTAAGGTTCCTAAGAAACTTGGAGACCCTGGGATCCCAACTATCCCTTGCTCTATTAAGAACAGTTATGTTCGAACTGCTTTGTGTGATTTGGGAGCTGGATTTAGTGTTATGCCTTTCTCTCTTTATAAGAGGCTTTAACTAGAAAAATTAATACCAACTGATATATCTTTGCAAATGGCTGATAAATCTACCACTATTCCTGTTGGTATATGTGAGGATGTACCTATTCAAGTGGCTCATAATTGCTTGATATTAACTAATTTTGTTGTGCTTGAAATGCCTGAAGATGATAATATGTCTATTATTCTTGGGAGACCTTTTCTTAATACTGCAGGAGATGTTATTAATTGTAATCAAGGAAAGGTGACTTTCAATGTTAATGACAAGGAACATACTGTCTACTTCCCCAAGAAGATTGAAAGAACTTATGGTTTGAGTTTAATTGAACATGTTGAGGGCATTCAAGTTGGAGAAATATATTGTCCCATACTAAGAGAAAAATTTGAAACTATTATGATTGGGACCATTGCTATCAAGGTTGAGGTAACATAATCATTAGTGGAATACAAAGTTTTGTCTCATATGGAATTGTTTTGGTAACAAGACCTGATCAACCTTGTTAACAAAAGGATTTCATTGAACAAAACAATGTTTTCACCATGATTATCTTCACTTACTTCTATTCTATCCATTTTAGTTTTTTGCTTATGCCTAACTTAAAGGCGTTAAAGAAAAGAACTTATTGGGAGATAACCCAAAAGTTTTAGATGAGTCTTGGAAGTTAATACTTCAGTAATAACCACTCCTTATCCTTTTTATTTGCTTTTTGTGCCAAGAGTAACCTCTAATGAGAAAGAAGTAACAATTGGGAAAGTTGCTGTCCCGAAACAGATTTCTGTGCTTCACCGTAAAAATTCGTGTAAAATCTCTGAACGTATTTTGGAGGCGTCAATTTTTGTGCTTCTGCCCCAGGTCGTTATATAACTTTAGTTATTTCAACACTTTTTGATTTGAGCAACATAAGGTATTCGAAAATATTCGTATTTACCTGCTGGTCTGTTTTAACAGATTTCTGCCATTTTCTACATTTGCTTCTTGTTGGTTCCTTTTTGAGTTCTTTCGGGGAATTGAGCTTTTTGAGGAAAGTGCTACAGTAGCTAGTGTTTTAATGGAATTTTATTTGGTGTTAGAACTGAACCTTAAGACTTATTTATCTTGAGTGCACTAATGTTGCTAATAAAGATTGTGTGAAGTTTTGTATGAAGGAAAAATTTCAGGTGTATGGAAGGAATGAGTAATGAGATGAAGGATGGACTAAAGCTCAATCTTGGGGATGACACGCGTGTCACCCCAAGAAATATCCAAGAAGTACAAGCGTCAAAGCTTGGGGATGCACAAGGCATCCCCTTCTTCATCAATAAAAATTCCAGGTTTCTTCCAAACGCTTCATTTTGATTGTTTCATGCACAGTTGTGTTGTTCTTGGAGCGTCTTCTTTTTCGTTTTGGTTTTTGTTTTCTTTTGTTTGATTAATTTTCTGAATAAATTGGTTGGACCTCCTCTTTCATACATTGGTTTTCAAATAGTCTGGTTTAGTTTGGAAAAGAGTAGGAAAGTTCATGCTTAAGTGTTAAAGAGAGCTTGTTTTTGACTGTGGCCTATGCTTTTTCATGCCATGCTTGATATGGATTTGGCTTTATGCTTAGTATTCTTTGCTGTAGCATGGTTTGTTATAAACAATTGAGATTGCTTAATGTGCCTTTGAAGAATCATGCGTTGTTTTATCATATTAAAGCATAGTATTGTGGTATTCTCCTTTGATGCTTTATTTGGGTTGACTTGGCACATGCTCACACCATGTTATGACTATACCAAGTCACCATAAGCCTTTATGATCCTTTAGTTTTCAACTTGTAGTATCATTTTATTCTTTGATCAATGATGTTTTGTCGCTCTACATGATTATGGCCATTATTGCTCTCTCGTTTGTCGCTCCCTTACTTTCGCTAGCCTTCACTTTCACTGAGTATGTTTTACTCATGTTTCCAACTCCCTAATACCAACTATTGCCAAAGTGTCCACCATACCTACCTATTAGCATCATTTTCTACTTCCGTGCATATTCAATATGTCTTGTTTTCTTCTGAATAAAATGTTTGCTTGTTATGAGAAAGTTAGTTAGTAAAGCTCTCACGAACTTGATGGCACACTTTATTTTCTTGCATCTAATAAACTTGAACCATTGGGTCCTTCTTTGTTGCATATATGATTGCTCTTTATAAGTTGAAGTTAGTAGAATCATGTATCATGGGGAACGTTTTCAACATTTCTTTGGTACTTAGTACCTCATTGATATCATGTTCTTTTGCTTATGGATCCCGACGGTGTGAAATAAAAGTGGAACTTGTAATCATGGAGTTTGTATGTATGTTAGAGAAATGCCTGTACCGCTAGCCTAAGACATGCCTAATCATGTTTGAAACTTGCAGCATAATCATAATTAGCATTCTATGAAGCATCCTCAATAAAAATCTATGCACATAGTAAATAAAAAGATTTCTCAGATGCTCATTGTCTGCTTGGCTTGTCATTTTGATTATGGGATAGCTCCTGTGTCATGTGCAAGGGGTACTCCATTGGCGGTTCTCTATGATACGTATATACTTACAATGACAAGAGCTTACTTGTGACTGAAGTTGAGTAGCATGAGGATCGGTCTTCGTAAGTAAGGGGCATGAGACTTCGATTTATAACTTGTTAAGCATATCCTCTTAGTTGTGTCACTTTAACCTTAACCATTTAAAGATTCTTATGATAGGGGCAATGAGAGCTCAAAGCTAATGCATACCATACTTTTAGCATTTAGAAGCCTTTCAAACTTTTCAAAACCTGTTCATATCCTTGTTGAGTCTCCACACATTCTATGAGCACTTTCTTGAGAGCATAGTGGCCATTCTTAGTTCTATGTGCATTGTCCCAAGACTTGTTGATTGATGCATACCTTGATATTGCTTGTTTTAAACTATTTGTATCTATTCACTCTTGTAAACTTTGAAGGTGTCATATGCATTTATGTTTGCTACTCTATGAGGGACAAGCTGAATGCAATGCTATGTTTTGTTTATTCGAAACAAACAAACGTCTTGCAAATCATTGTTATTCATGAATCTTTTGTTTGTGCCTTTCCATGTTGCAACATAGTTGCTATGTCTTATTGCCAGAACTTTGTCTTTCATGTTATGATTGAAGTACTATGATCCCAGCTTTGAATGTTTTACAAATACTTTGATCAAGTCTTTGATGGTGCATGTCACCTCAAAAATTATTCTATGTTTTTATCACTTACCTACTCGAGGACAAGCAGGAGTTAAGCTTGGGGATGTTGATACATTGCAAATGTATCTATAATTTTTGATGTTCCATGCTTGGTTTTATCTACTTTCTTATGTTTTGTCCACACTTTGGAGTACTTTTCATATGATTTCTTGGACTAACCTATTAACAAGAGCCACAGTGCCAGCTACCTGTTTTCTTCTATTTTTGGTTCTAGAAAAGTCAGAAAATGAATATTCTCAGAATTGGACGGGACAAAAGACAAAGTTCCTATTTTACCATAAGACTCCTAGAGCCAGAATATGAGACGGAGTGGGGCTGGGGCCCAGCCTCACCACCTGGCCACGCGGGTTGGGCCTGGCTACGCCAGGGGGTGGTCTGGCCGCCACAGACTCCCCCTCGGTCTCCCTCTTCGCCTATAAGTTGCCTTCTGACCTAAAAACTCAGGGGAGGGGTCGACGTTTTTCTAGAAGGAGTTCCGCTCCGCCGCCACCACCAGATTCCACGAAACAACACCAGAAATTCCATTCTGGCACCCTGTCGGGATGGGGAATTGGAGGAGATCATCACCATCATCATCACCATCGCTTGTCCATCGACCATCCATGTTTCCCCATCTATGAGTGAGTAATCCCTCGCTGTAGGCTATGGGGATGGTAGGGATTGGATGAGATCGTTCATGTAATGGCATCAGATTGTTAGGGCATGGTGCCTAGTATTTTCTATTAGTGCTTTATGACTTTGTTGCAACTTGTTATGCTTAATGCTTGTCACTAGGGCCCGAGTGCCATGATTTCAGATCAGAACATGTTATTGATTCATTATGATAGTATTGTTTATGGTCTTATCTACAAGTTGTATACACACGTTGTTGTCCGGAACCGATGGCCCCGAAGTGACAGAAATCGGGATAACCGGAGGGAATGGCTTTGATGTGAGGATCACATGTGTTCATGGAGTGTTAATGCTTTTCTCCGGTGCTCTATTAAAAGGAGCACCTTAATTGTCAGTAGTTCCCTTGAGGCCCCGCTGCAATCGGGCTGGCAGGACAAAAGATGTTGTGCGAGTTCTCATTGCGAGCACGTATGACTAAATATGGAACACATGCCTAGGATTGTCTAGTACTTGAATGCTTTATCTTATTTATCTGCAATTGCCCTATGTTTTGATTGCTATGTGAATTGTCTTGTCCATGCAACGCCCGTCCATCCATCCCTATGCCTACCGCACTCGAATCCCACTGTTTACTGCTATTGTTAATGATGTCTTTACTTTACTACTGCTGTTACTTTGCTATTCCTACTACAAAACTGTTGCTACTGATAAACTGATGTGAGCAAGATTGTTTCTAGGTGCAGCTGAATTGACAACTCAGTTGTTAAGGCTTATAAATATTCTTTGGCTCCCCTTGTGTCGAATCAATAAATTGGGTTTCATTTCCCTCGAAAATACTGCGATACACCCCCTATACTTGTGGGTCATCATCTACTGCTATCCTTTATTGCTGATTCTTTAGTTTTCACACCTTTATTTACATGCTCCACTATATTTTCTTGGTTATCCCAATGCCTATGTTTGAGTAGCTAGTTTTCCCCTTGTGAGTCGTTGGCACTCTTAGTACCTCTCTCATAAAGGTGATCTATGATATTTGGATAAGGTTGATGCCATGATAATTAAATTGGTGATCTTGGTTATGGTTATGGTTATGGTTTCACCTAATGATAAGGCCCCGACAGCGACCACCTATGGAGACTGCTGGAGTCGACCTAGGACCCGTTTGTTCTATGATAGAAGTTCTAAGTTGATCGCGCGAACCAAACAAAGGGGACTATGGGACCACCCCTCAACTACCAGCGCTATCCGTTTATCCAGAGGGTCACAAATTGGTTTTCCATTTGGTGCATACGCATAATATGTCCTCGGAGATGGTTATTTTAATATATCTTCGGACATGGTGATGATATGATTTGGTGGACAACAGCTGCATTGCATACATAAATGCGGTTTGGCCGATAGGTCATCTTCCATAGTGGAGCTCCAATCCTTCTCGACAGTGGTCGCAAACGCTATACCTCCCTTGAGAATTGGCTTGCCTCCTAGTTGGGTCAATATAGTAGGTGATACCTATGGATACACGCATAGTTATGAAACAGTTCTTGTTGTGAGATTCGGAAGGCACACGTATTATGTTGCCTGAAGGGTTGAACATTTGTTTGGGTATAGTAGTGCACCCTTGCATGGTAAATCTTTTTGAGAAGCTGTGTGTCCATGGTTATGGATGCCTCAGGAGTATAGTGTCATGATCATAGACAATGCCACTAATGTTTTTCCTCTAATAATATGATTAGTAATTACCCTTATCAACTAAACACCTGCTAAATTAAAGTTGCCACCCTGTGTGTTCTATAAGAGGACTTTCTCGACTGGTCTTCGAGGGGTAAATATTTGCATGGGTTATGTATAGTGTTATATTATAGTTATCATATTGCATTCTCTTATTGCGCTCTAATAGCCGAAGTTGTAGCGTGTCTCTATAAGTTAGATAGTGCAAGCTTTGCTTCCGCTAAGCCCACCATACCTATGTAGGCAAGAGCCACTAAATTCTAGACTCGTTGTGTACTGGCCTTAGTACTGACCACTCTCTATCTGTTCTCTTTTGCCCTTTGCTGGCACCCCTTTGATTTTGGTAGGTATATGATTGACGATGTTAGCAAGGTTACCCTTCCGGCTTGGTCTTGGTAGTGTTATGGATACCTCTTGGTTATTCTTCAGGACTCTTAGTCCCATTTGGTTCTTATCCATACTCGGATACTGTATTGCTTTCATCTTGATTTGTATCTTTCTATTGTAATATCCGTATTCTTGACTCGTCGAGTCGTTGTTGTATATATATGTTTCTTGTGGATTCTGTTGTAAACTATTGTGATGCAACTAATTATGATAAAACCCACCCACACTAAAGTGTATGGTGGGCATCTTTGAATCGCTTCTATGCAGATTCTGGCAGAAACTCTAAGATCTGCATAGACTCGATTTAGGGGCGTTACAACTTACCCTCTCTCTCCCAACCTCTCTCTTCCTGCAAGGCAACCAAACCCTAGCCGCACAGTCATCAACGAGCCCTACCTTCCTCGACAGTGTCGTGCCTTGCCATATAGCCATGGAGAACCGTCGTGTTGTGTTGGTCATCCTCGTGGAAGGAATCGAGCCGAGGTGCCTTGAATGAATGCCACCGACCCCGTCCTATTCATCTATGACCAAGTGCTGCCGTGGTCGATTCATTACCGTGCGACCTCCCAAGAGTCGCCAAACTCACCAATAGCCTCATGGTCAACTTATGGTCTGGTAGGACCCTCTCCCTCTTCCTCTCGTGCCTCAGGGTGTTGTACCGATGACTGTCGCAATCCACCCCCGCAGTCATGCTCGCTGCCGTTGATTCTGGTGACCAAGAGACCAGGCGCCGCCACTTTGAGGTCGCCTACGACCAGGCGAGTTGAGTGCACCCATTCGCGCAGTCCCGAAAGCCCCGTAGCGCCACCCCTGGCGCTGTCCGACGCGTCACCGGCGAGGTGTCGCTGACATGGGTGCTCATCTAGCTCAGCCACCATGGCTAGCTAACGTGGGTATTTGTCCCACTGGTTAGTGACTGGGGCTATCTCTGCACTAGTGAAAATAACCCCCACCCTTGCGCTAACCTCGTGATGATGTCACCCTAACGCAGTAAATCATTTTAGTTTGTTTATTAATTCCAGAAAATGTTATACTATTGTAAAATCAATAACTAATTATCTTTAAGTCACAAAAATATGAATAATATATCAAAGTGTTTAGAAAAATGAGATCTATATTATAGCATTAAAATCGTGCATTGTTCAGCAACTTCAATTAACAAGTTTATTTGAATAATAAAGTGAACCCCCGTAGGTGATTCCGAGGATCTCCATGAATTAGGGTTTGCACCCGTCGGACCCCGTTTAAATTGCAAGGATGCCTTAGGGTTCTATTTCAGTGCTATTTAACTTGTCATATCATCATTCTTTCTCGAGCATTGCATCGATGCCATGTGTTGATTGTTTCCCTTTTCTTTCCAGTGTTTGCTTCTTCCGACAGAATACGATATCAAGATCGAAGACCGAGATCAACACCATGGAAGATCAATGAACAATACTTGAACAACAATAATCAAGTCCAGAACAAGGCTTCGAAGCTCTACTTATTCGATATCAATAGGAAAAGGCAATCATAGACCCACCATTATATAATCCTATGATTTTGAAAGCATTTCAATTCATGCCATGATGCATACGTTTTCACTATGGTCTTTTATCGATAGATAGAGTACCATATTTGTTGCATTACTCTCTTTGATATTATATTACCTAATCCACTGCTCATAGCATAACTAGGTTTGGCTTATGTGCACTGCTAGGGCTATTATCCATGTCTTGCTTAGCCATGCTTAGTTGTTAGTGCCGGTCCATCCATACGATGTATCAGATGTAGAGAATCTAGTATGATAGGAGAACGAGGTATACTAATGAGGTGACATCAGTGGTAAAGGTTAAACATGGTATGTCTTGTATGGGAGGCCATAGTGGGGTGGGATTTTTGTAGTCCCATGCTCACCACCACTAGGAACCGAGTTCTTGCCTCTTGAGCCAAGACGAACATACAACCACAAGGATCTTGGAAAACCCCACGAGTAACTAACTTGCCTAGTAGATTCCATGAGTCACATAGTTTGGGCGTTCCATTCGACATATGCATTTTGGTTATTCTCTAAGATGGTGATAGAGGAGCATCATAATAGATAGGTAAGCATGGCCGGGGTTGCTTGGGGTGGATAGAGGCCCTAATAAACCAATCTTGGCTCACATCTCTAAAGACCGGCTTCGAGATTTGACCCGTTATGGAGGAACCCTCCTTAGGGCGTGACTCATGGTCTCGGTGAAAGAAAGGTAAAGGTCATGTCTAACCACCCTCTGTCGACCTTCCAAGGAAGAGGACTTATCTAGTGGAATTAAGAGATGGTTAATACATGTGGGTAATGTTGTACACCCCTGCAGGATTTTAATATTTAAGAAAAGTCATTTCTATGGTTATGGACGACTTAGGAATGGACGTGAAGATCATAGAGAACTTTAACCTAATCATAGAACTTGGAGGTTTCAACGTGTGCTTAAAGATGCTTCCTCATGGGTACGAGGGGGTGATCCCAGTTGAGGAGATGGTGATGTTTTTGTGGATATCAAAGATATGATGATCAATACTTTGGAGATGTCGCTCTCTTATCCCCCTTTACAACGTTATGATTAGATGAGCTTCCACTCTCTCTCGTTTGATAAAGAAAGATGGCTTTATACAAAATAACCCCACCAGCCATAAGTCTTGATGAGTGTACTCACCCTTGCTTTGTTGATACTGTAGTAGCAGAGTAAGTGTTCCCTGAAGAAGAATTCTATACGACATCGACACTGATGAGTAGCTTGCGGTTCCCGGCCAGCAGCCTGGAATCTATGGTCTGGGACGTCACTGTTATGCTTTAGGCCTCTTAGGCCATTTGTTAAGTTTGCTATAATTAATAACATAATTTGCCTTCCGTTGTTTGATATTTGTGGTCGGCGACCTCTTCTTGTAATAATTTGGTTCTCTACTCAGTTATGAGCTTGCTGTAATAACTTTTGTGTCACAGGGTCGCTGTTGTGTTATCGATTCTTCATTGGATATCCTCGAGCTCCAGGTTAAGCTTATGTTAGTCTAAGGTCTGGGATTTGTTTAACCCTGATCCTAGGGATGTCACAATTTTTGGTATTAGAGCAGTAACAACCGTAGGAAAACCTTGCTATTGGTTAATGTCGAGTCTAGTGTTTGTGAAAATTATTTCAAAGATGAAAAGTACTTGCTAAACTCTAGTATGCTTCTTTTACTTCTTATCTGGTATCGCTCTAACTCTGGGTCATCTTATCTTGTGTTGACTTTGGAAATGTTTTGATATCTCCTCTAGTATTTCCATGCTTAGGTGCCTTCTAGGCTTGTCATTTCTCAACTAGTTGATCTAGTGTTAAGTTCTCTAGAGTTGTGTGTATTGTGAATTCCTTATTTCCCTTGATCTAATTCATCTAAGAGATTCCTTTTCATCATGATCTCTCTATCTTCTAGGACCACAATATTATATTGTAGTTACCATCGTGTTCTGCTCCAAGCTTCGAGGTTTACTTTTGCCGCATATGCCTCCTTTTATCTACTTTGGTACTTCAGAAGTCGCTTCTTCTCTTGGAAGCTACCTCGTGATTACTACCTTGTAGTGCACGTTGTGTCACTCATGTAGTGGTTACCTCCTTCTCAGGTTTTAACCCTTGGCTTGAACCGAAGGTCCCAAATTGTGCTACATTCTAGTGTTGTGAATCTTGTACATGAAGCTGATCTTTAACCCAAGATCCATTCCTTTAACCCCTGTTGCCAATGTTCAAGAATTACCTCAAGATGGCTAATTTTAAAATATAGCCTTCGAGCTTGTCGCAATTAAATTGTGACAACTAAGGACTTCCCCTACCACTAGCTAATGTAGATGTTCTTTAATAGAACCAAATAGATCACGACAAGAGTACTCGTCATGAGTCTCGCATCTATACTCGTAACTCTGCCACACCTTACCTCTTCTATGCATTGGGTTTCGGAAGATTGATAATCTATGCATCCAAATCTCGGGATTCTATCCTGAGCATGTTCCTTCTCCTTTGTTGTTTTCGGACCTTTGTCTACCAGTTGGTAACCAAGTAGTAAATATGCATTGGTGACTTGTGATGCAAGATACTCTTGGGGTCCATCATGAAAATCCATTTCGGGATGTCAGGAGAAAAAACTCTAGTACCTCATCATATTAAGGACCAGCTTAAAGTGTTATAATCCGCAGATTAAGAGGCTTAATTAGCTTCAATCTATTCCACCTTAGAGTGTCACACTCCTCTATACTAAAGAGGTCATGTTGAGTTTCATGACCCTCTTAATGAAGTGATTCTATTACACATATTTACCCACCCTTCCTCCCAGGTTTCGCGCTCGTGGGTGATGCGTGTGCGTAATAATGTGGCCATCTTAGATTATTAGCAATTCCTATCGCTTTGATATCTAAGGACATTTTATGTCATATTTAGCATGATTGGTCAACCTTGTCACTAAGCAAAGGATGACTGTGGTAGCAAGTCTGCTGTCCCGGTGCACTTTCCTCGGTCAAAGAGTTAGGCTTATTCCAAATCTTTGAGACTATGTCTTCTTGCCTTACCAAGCAAGTTTCCTCTTGAACTAAGTGACATAGTGGTGGTTCATGATATTTTAGAGGTTTTTCTAGAAGTATTTCCATGTTGCCATATGACCGTGTTATCAAGTTCTTGAGCAAGCTAGTTCCCCTAACTACTCCTTTCTCCAAGGATCTATACTAGATACCATAAACTAATTGGCTGAGCTTAAACAACAACTTGGAGAGTTGCAAGACAAAAGTTCTATATGACTTAGTTTCATCTTAAAGGGATGTCTAGTTTTTTTATGGTGACAAAACATAGTATTTCCTTCGTGGATATTTTATCTCCACCGCTTTTGATTTGATTTGGGTTATCATCAAATCAAACTCAGTTCCAAGGACTTTCTTGATGATGTTGCTAGTCGTGATGTTTCACTTGATTACATCCAAATCTCCATTGGTCTGACCAATAGTTTTGCCTTATTCATATGGCATATGAGTCCAACTGCTTGGAGTATCTTGATAAGTTAGTTGTTGAGCCCATCGATTACATCCTTATCTTGTCCATGCTAGTTCGATTCATATGGAATAGTTGGCATTAATGTTGGAAAACTATTGGCAACCATCTTTGAGTCAGCTCGAAGAATGTGTTCTAGCTGTTAGAAGTGGCCTTCTTTGATTCACTTACAAATTTTGAAAGGTGTCGTCGTGGATTTGAGTAGAGTTATCTTTGTTTCCTTAAGGACACATGTTTATTTCTTTGCAAATACTCGATGTATGAGAAGTTGTCATTCGACAAGTTGTTAATACATGAGTCTAGCAATCTAGATTAGTCTTTTGGAGCTTGACACCGAAGTCCATGTCATGAGAATCTAGTAACTTTACCTTTGGGGTCAAGTTGAGCACTTCCTATTCGGACACGCTGATACATCCATTTTGCATCACTATTCTATATCATAATTTACTGTTATTCAATGATATATTTTTATTAAGAGATGATACTTATGTTATTTCATCTGTTTTTGCATGGTTGATGACTTTTGGAGCATGGACCGCTACAGTCAGGATTCTGATGGAAAAGGTGCTGTTTGGAGGCAAAATTCGCGAAGATCAGAAAATCCAGGAAAATACATGAAAAATCCTATTTTTCCAAAAGACGAAGGACGCCAGAAGGAGAAGATGAGATGGGCCACAATGAATGCATTGAATCCTTTATGGGAACTAATGACTTTCAAAATATTAGTAATGCTTATGGTCTAGACTCTCATGCTATTGCAACTTATTTTAAGGCTTTTGCTTCCTATATTGAAGTGCCTAAAAAGAAGTGGAATAAGTGTCATGAGCCATATAAAGATGTTGCTAAGTGTGTTCCTGCAAGAAATACTGAAGTTTATACTGCTAATCATGTTTTACCCGAACCTTACATTGAGAAAATACCTTTCCCAGTTAAAGTAAAGGAACATTCTATGATAGCTAGTATGGTTAATGAAAGTACAAATAAAGCTGTTGAACCTGATAAACAAATGGATGATGAACCTATAATAGCAAATGTGAAAGACTTTGTCACTAAATATGTAGAAGATGGACACACTATCCTCTGTAAGGATATCCCTAATATTGTTTCACGAAGTAGTGTTATGAGAGCTAGTGTCCCTGTGTTTTTTGTTAGGATAAGTGATCATTGGTACAATGGTTCTGGTGATAGTTATATCATTAAGTTTATGTATGATACTGAAAGTTATTATGATAGAGGGAAGACTGTTCTTATGCATCTCAATAACATCAAGTTTCCTCGTTTTATGCTGAAAGTTTTTATGTTGCACTTCTTTTGCCTTCCTATGCTAGTAGCCTCTGGTTTCAACAACTTGTTTGTTTACAGAATCCCTTGAATAGGAAGTGGGTTAGACTTAAACATGTATATTTTTGCTTCTTAATGCTCTTTTTCATGTCAATTCATATTTTTATGTGAGCATCTTTGAAATTATCATGCCCATCTTAATGACTATAAAGAAAGAGCTTTTTGGGAGACAACCCATATTATTTATTTTGCTTTCAGTTTTTGTTTATTTGAGTCTTGGAAGTTATTACTTTGGTAATAACCTCTCCTTATCCTTTTTGTTTGGTTTTTGTGTCAAGATCAACCTCTAATGAGAGAGAAGTAAGATTTGGGGAAGTTGCTGTCCCGAAACAGATTTTTGTGCTTCACTGTAAAAAATTATGAGAGATCTCTGTATGTCATATTGAGCTGTCATTTTTTGTGCTTCTGCCCCAGGTTGTTATTTAACTTTCGTTAGTTTTGCACTTTTTGATTTGAGCAACATAAGATGTTCGAAAAAATTGATCTTTACCTGCTGGTCTGTTTTGACAGATTTTGCCACTCTTTCTTTTGCTTTTTTAATCGATTTCCTTTTTGAATTCTTTTGGGTTTTCGGAAGGAGTTGCTACAGTAGCTTATTTTTTGATGGATTTAAGTTGAAATTGAACCTAAAAGTTTTATTACATCGCTTACACTAATGTTGCTAATGAGAATTGTGTGAAGTTTTGTGTGAAGAAATTTCCAAGTTAGTGGAGAAAATGGTGTAATGAGAAAGAGAAAGGGTTTCATGACTCAAGCATTATGAGTATGAAGATGAAGATATTGATGTTATTCAAGTGGTAACTCCAGAAAAATTTATCAAAGACCAAATTCAAAGACCTGCAGATTCCGTTTTCAAATAGGTAACAGTTCTGGTTTGAAAAGTTCCGCGAAAATTCTGTCCAATTATATTTTTGCAGTGTTTATCCAAAAAGGAACATTACGAAGCGAAAGAGGGACAGAAACGGAGCCAGGGTGGCTCACACCACCCCCTGGCGCGGCCCCCTGGCCGCACCAGCAGGTGGTGTGGCCACCTCGGCCTCCGTCTCCGACCCGTTTTCTCCTAGTACCTTCCTTTTGTTGTAAAACTTCGTAATATATAATCCCCCGGATCCCCCGAGGTTCGTATATCGTTTTCTCGTCGTGTTTTCGTTTCAATCTGTTTCTGCCATGAACTATTCTTAAACGTTAGAAGCACGATGGTGTCCGCCAATGACAAAGGAAAGGAGCCTATGGAGGAAGATCCCCAAGACCCCAGGCAGGAGGAGATCAAGAGTGATGATGAAGAGGAGGCAAAACAAAGTCAACACTCACGCACCGGCACTACCATTGCAAGCATTGGAGTGTTGGCAAGATCTTCCAGGGTCAGAAGGACTGCACGGATGTCAACTGGAGGGAAACCTCCGCGTCACTGTTTGGCTCCACGGTCACTTCCTCCACGCACCAAGAATCCTTTCCATACCCTTATCCATGAGCATCAATACTAGAATATGCCCAAGGGGAAACTACCCTCCAATTGGGATTTGCCTCGTTCTAGCCATGCAGGAAAAGAAGACTTCAAGGAGGAAGAGTGGGGAAAGAATCGCAAGAGCTGGAATTCTCAACCCGACATGATCATGAGCCTCATTGAGCAAAACTCACAGTTGATTCGTAATCTCACCTTCGAGATTGAGGACTTGGGGAAACTAATCAAAGAGCTCATCGAGAAAACACCACCACCACCGAAGGAGTAATTCGTCATCATGTTTTGGCATCCCCTTGGTTTGTTCCAATCTTGGGGGAGTGCTGCGGTATCACATCACTATCTTCTATCTTTTTACCTTTTTTAGTAGAGTCATATATGAATAGAGAAGTTATCATGTAGGATGGTTTGCATTATGGAAGTGTCCCTCCTCTTGTTAGATATCTATGTATCCCTTGGAGTGAGTTGCCGTTATGGAATATTAGTGAGAAGTTCTATCATTTATTCTTTGCATATCTTATATTAGTTTGAAATTCATAGTTATATGATTGATCTTGTCGTTAGTATTGGTAGCACTTTAGGATCATTGAGTTAATATTAGTTGGTTTTGGCAAACCTGGCTCGGTCATTAGCAACACTATTTTGAGAATTGAATGAAAAAGATAAAGGTACTCTAAAGAAATATAATTTCATCATCTTTCTTTTTAGATTTTCTCATAAGTTTAGTATTATCTAGTTAAGATCTGTTGTGCTTCCAAGGAAGATTGCATGTTTGTTTTTATCACTTGTATGTTTGTTTGTTTCCTTCAACTCTTATGCTTACTACCCAGCCTTGCTAGCCAAAAACCTGTACTGAGAGGGAATACTTCTCATGCATGCAATCCTTAAACCAAAACCTACGCCATTTGTGTCCACCATACCTACCCACTAGCACTATTGCTATTCCCAGTAAATTCTTGTTTTTATCTACCTTCCAAATTAAACTTGTTATGCGCAAATTAGTGATTAAAGCTCTCACGAACTTGATGGCACACTTTTACTTTCTTGCATTTAATAAACTTGAATCATTGTGTCCATCTCTGTTGCGTATATTCTTGCGCTTTATAAGTTGAAGTTAGCAGAACCATGTATCATGGGGAACACTTTCAACATTGCACTAGTACTTTGTACCTCGTTGTTATCATGATCCTTTTGCTTATGGATCCCGACGGTGTGAAATAAAAGGGGAACTTGTAAGATCATGGAGTTTATATTGTGTTAGAGAAACGCCTGGGCCGCTAGCCTAAGCCATGCCTAATCACAGTGGAAACTTGCAGCATAACCATAATGAGCACTCTATGAAGCATCCTCAATAAAAACCTATGCAAATAGCAAATAAAAGGATCGCTGAGATGCTCATTGTCTACTTGCCTTATCATTTTGATTATGGGATAGCTCATGTATCATGTGCAAGGGGTACCCCGTTGGCGGTTCTTTATGATACATATGTATTTACAACGACAACAGCTTACTTGTGACTGAAGTTGAGTAGCATGAGGTTCGGTACTCGTAAGTAAGGGGCATGAGATTTCAACTTATAACTTGTCAAGCATATCCTCTTAGTTGTGTCACTTTAACCTTAATCACCTAAAGATGGTTATGATAGGGGTAATGAGAGCTAAAAGGTAGTAAGTACCATAATTTTTGGAAGCTCTTTATGAAACTTGAAATCCCTGCTTCCCTCTGCGAAGGGCCTATCTTTTACTTGTTAGTTGAGTCAGTATACCTATTCCTCTCTACCTCAGCAAGCATTTTGAGTTGTTGTGTTTCATTCATTCATATGATGATTTATTAAATCATGTTTCTTATGCTCCTTGTTTTGCACTTTGCTCTTATCCTGGTGATTACTACTTTTAAAGCTATCATTGAAAACCAGTTATTGGTGAACTCCAGCAAATTGTTAACTATTCTTCGACCAGGAGCTAAGCTTGCCATTGCCAATTATGATTTACGTTATGTATCTTTATTGTGTTTCCTTTACTTATTGCAAGTTAAGTTATATAATAGTGAGTTGTCTTCTATTATGACTTATGCATTTGGTGAATGTGATGCTTCTTGTCCGTATTCTTTTATCGACTCTTCACTCCATAAACCTAAGGTCATGTTTATTGAGTTCAGTTTCGCTTGGGGACAAGCAAAGTCTAAGCTTGGGGGAGTTGATACGTCCATTTTGCATCACTATTCTATATCGTAATTTACTATTATTCATTGATATATTTCATATTGCGAGATGATACTTATGTTATTTCATCTGTTTTTGCATGGTTGATGAATTTTGGAGCATGGACCGCTGCAGTCAGGATTCTGATGGAAAAGGTGCTGTTTGGAGGCAAAATTTGCAAAGATCATAAAATCCGGGAAAATACATGGAAAATCCTATTTTTCCAGAAGACGAAGGAAGCCAGAAGGGGAAGCTGAGATGGGCCACAGGGGGCCCACACCACCCCGTAGCGCGGGTCATCCTAGGTCGTGCCACCAGGTGGTGTGGCCGCCCTGGTCCACCCCTGGCTCTCCCCTCTAGCATATATTATCCTCCCGAAACCCTAAGACTGGGGAAGCGACCACATAAAGATTCTGCCGCCTCTGCGGGGCGGAAAACACTGAGAGAGAAAGATCTCTCCGAAAGACAAAATTCTGCCGGAGGAATTCCTTCTCGGAGAGGGGAGATCGTCGCCATCAACACCACCATCAAGCTAGACTTCATCGGGATCATCATCATCATCACCATTATCATCCCACCAGCACCATCATCACCACCTCCATACTGTCGTAACAATCGGGTTGAATCTATCATAGTTCTTAGGGGAAACTTTCCCGGTGTTGGTTACTCTTTGTAGTTGGTGCTATTGAGTGAACCATTGAATTATTATATATGTTCAGATTGTTATACATCATTATTTCATCTCTGATCATGATCCATATGATGTCTTGTGAGTAGTTTGTTTTGTTCTTGAGGACATGGGAGAAGTCATGTTGTTAGTAGTGGAATTGTGTTGAGAAAGATTCAATAGTTTGATATTTAAGTTGTGGAGTACTTCTTCTAGTGGTGTCATGTGAACGTCGACTACATGATACTTCACCTATATGGGACTAGGGGAATGCATTGTGCATTTGGCTACTAATCGTAAGGGTTGCCGGAGTGACAGAAACCTGAACCCCTGTTAGGAAACCTTTGCACAAGGGATGTCAGGGATTTCGAGTTTAAAGCCGTGGTTAGGTTTCTACCTTAATTACTTTCTTGTACTTGCGGATGCTTGCAAGGGGTATAATCACAAGTATGTATTAGTCCTAGGAAGGTCGGTACATTAGCACAGGTTCACCCACACAACACTTAGCAAACTAAGGAGATTAATCAACTATATGAAGCGAAAGCACTTGGTGATATACCCGTGTGTCCTCGAGAACGTTTGGTCATCCTAAGTAATACAACCGGCTTGTCCTTTGCTAAAGAAAGGAGTGGGCCACTTGCTGCATTTATTCTTATTGTCTTTTATCTACTCGTACTTTATTTAAATGCCTTATCAAAAAACCCCTAAAAATCTGTTTGCTATGTACTTATAGAGAATTCCTGCTCCAAGCCACTAGCCATCACCTTCTGCTCCTCCTTGGGTTCGACACTCTTACTTATCGAAAATATTGCGATACACCCCCTATACTTGTGGGTCATCACACGCTGAGTCTGAAATATCATCCCACCTAACCAAATTTGAATCTTGAGTACATACGATGTTTGGTGTTTCCCAAGGTTTTGACGTCGGCCTATCTGTACATCCGGAAAGATTGATGTAGTGGTTGGCACAATTAGCCGGAAGGCTTATTCTCAAATAATCTTGATTCAGAAATAACAACCACTCTTCATGAGGCTTCTTGTATGATTTATGATAAGAGTTCCGCTCATGGTTTCTTTGTCTCCGAAGTCTGACCTATATTTGATGTCGGGTATTCCAAGCATAAAAGACAACATTTAAAGTAGTGTTGCTAAATGTCTCTTGGTCGATCCTCCAGACCCATTATGTTGGCAAGCGACTTGTTGTGGCAAGTAATTGAAGTCTGAGAATGAAGTTTATCCTTCTCGTGTCATCGGGAATCTTGTTACTTATTCAACTGGTGGTGTGAAGTGATATCAAGATCTTTGGCAAAGATTTTGATAATCCTGAATGAATAAAGAGTTCCTTCCGCTCTATTTAAACATGCTGGAAGAGAGACTATGATTTTGGTAATCAACAGTTTCTCGTTACATGTTCCTTGTGACTCTTATGGGTGCTCTCCACCAAAATTACCTTCTGTCTTGACTCTTAGAGTTTAAAGCTGTGGTTAGGTTTCTACCTAAATTACTTTCTTGTACTTGCGGATGCTTGCAAGGGGTATAAACACAAGTATTTATTAGTGCTAGGAAGCTCGGTACATTAGCACAGGTTCACCCACGCAACACTTAGCAAACTAAAGGAGATTAATCAACTATATGAAGCGAAAGCACTTGATGATATTCCCGTGTGTCCTCGAGAACGTTTGGTCATCCTAAGTAATACAACCGGCTTGTCCTTTGCTAAAGAAAGGAGTGGGCCACTTGCTGCATTTATTCTTATTGTCTTTTATCTACTCGTACTTTATTTAAATGCAGTATCAAAAAACCCCTAAAAATCTGTTTGCTAAGTATTTACAGAGAATTCCTGCTCCAAGCCGCTAGCCATCACCTTCTGCTCCTCGTTTGGTTCGACACTCTTACTTATCGAAAATACTGCGATACACCCCCTATACTTGTAGGTCATCACACGCTGAGTCTGAAATATCATCCCACCTAACCAAATTTGAATCTTGAGTACATACGATGTTTGGTGTTTCCCAAGGTTTTGACGTAGGCCTATCTGTACATCCGGAAAGATTGATGTAGTGTTTGACACAATTAGCCAGAAGGCTTATTGTCAAATTATCTTGATTCCGAAATAATACCAACTCTTCATGAGGCTTCTTGTATGATTTATGATAAGAGTTCCGCTCATGGTTTCTTTGTCTCTGAAGTCTGACCTATATTTGATGTCAGGTATTCTAGGCATCAAAGAGAACATTTAAATTAGTGTTGCTAAATGTCTCTTGGTTGATCCTCCAGACCCATTATGTTGGCAAGCGACTTGTTGTGGCAAGTAATTGAAGTCTGAGAATGAAGTTTACCCTTCTCGTGTCATCGCGAATCTTGTTACTTATTCAACTGGTGGTGTGAAGTGATATCAAGATCTTTGGCAAAGATTTTGATAATCCTGCATGAATAAAGAGTTCCTTCCGCTCTATTTAAACATGCTGGAAGAGCGACTATGATTTTGGTAATCAACGGTTTCTCGTTACATGTTCCTTGTGACTCTTATGTGTCCTCTCCACCAAAATTACCTTCTACCTTGACTCTTAGAGTGTAAAGCTGTGGTTAGGTTTCTACCTAAATTACTTTCTTGTACTTGCGGATGCTTGCAAGGGGTATAAACACAAGTATTTATTAGTGCTAGGAAGCTCGGTACATTAGCACAGGTTCACCCACGCAACACTTAGCAAACTAAAGGAGATTAATCAACTATATGAAGCGAAAGCACTTGATGATATTCCCGTGTGTCCTCGAGAACGTTTGGTCATCCTAAGTAATACAACCGGCTTGTCCTTTGCTAAAGAAAGGAGTGGGCCACTTGCTGCATTTATTCTTATTGTCTTTTATCTACTCGTACTTTATTTAAATGCAGTATCAAAAAACCCCTAAAAATCTGTTTGCTAAGTATTTACAGAGAATTCCTGCTCCAAGCCGCTAGCCATCACCTTCTGCTCCTCGTTTGGTTCGACACTCTTACTTATCGAAAATACTGCGATACACCCCCTATACTTGTAGGTCATCACACGCTGAGTCTGAAATATCATCCCACCTAACCAAATTTGAATCTTGAGTACATGCGATGTTTGGTGTTTCCCAAGGTTTTGACGTAGGCCTATCTGTACATCCGGAAAGATTGATGTAGTGTTTGACACAATTAGCCAGAAGGCTTATTGTCAAATTATCTTGATTCCGAAATAATACCAACTCTTCATGAGGCTTCTTGTATGATTTATGATAAGAGTTCCGCTCATGGTTTCTTTGTCTCCGAAGTCTGACCTATATTTGATGTCGGGTATTCCAAGCATCAAAGACAACATTTAAAGTAGTGTTGCTAAATGTCTCTTGGTCGATCCTCCAGACCCATTATGTTGGCGAGCGACTTATTGTGGCAAGTAATTGAAGTATGAGAATGAAGTTTACCCTTCTCGTGTCATCGGGAATGTTGTTACTTATTCAACTAGTGGTGTGAAGTGATATCAAGATCTTTGGCAAAGATTTTGATAATCCTGAATGAATAAAGAGTTCCTTCCGCTGTATTTAAACATGCTGGAAGAGCGACTATGATTTTGGTAATCAACAGTTTCTCGTTACAGGTTCCTTATGACTCTTATGGGTCCTCTCCACCAAAATTACCTTCTGTCTTGACTCTTAGAGTTTAAAGCTGTGGTTAGGTTTCTACCTTAATTACTTTCTTGTACTTGCGGATGCTTGCAAGGGGTATAATCACAAGTATGTATTAGTCCTAGGAAGGTCGGTACATTAGCACAGGTTCACCCACACAACACTTAGCAAACTAAAGGAGATTAATCAACTATATGAAGCGAAAGCACTTGATGATATTCCCGTGTGTCCTCGAGAACATTTGGTCATCCCAAGTAATACAACCGGCTTGTCCTTTGCTAAATAAAGGAGTGGGCCACTTGCTGCATTTAGTCTTATTGTCTTTTATTTACTCGTACTTTATTTACCTGCATTATCAAAAAACCCCTAAAAATCTGTTTGCTAAGTATTTACAGAGAATTCCTGCTCCAAGCCACTAGCCAGCTCCTTCTGCTCCTCGTTGGGTTCAACACTCTTACTTATCGAAAATACTGTGATACACCCCCTATACTTGTGGGTCATCACACGCTGAGTCTGAAATATCATCCCACCTAACCAAATTTGAATCTTGAGTAGATACGATGTTTGGTGTTTCCCAAGGTTTTGACGTAGGCCTATCTGTACATCTGGAAAGATTGATGTAGTGGTTGGCACAATTACCTGGCAGGCCTATTGTCAAATTATCTTGATTCAGAAATAACAACCACTCTTCATGAGGCTTCTTGTATGATTTATGATAAGAGTTCTGCTCATGGTTTCTTTGTCTTCGAAGTCTGACCTATATTTGATGTCGGGTATTCTAAGCATCAAAGAGAACATTTAAAGTAGTGTTGCTAAATTTCTCTTGGTCGATCCTCCAGACGCATTATGTTGGCAAGCGACTTGTTGTGGCAAGTAATTGAAGTCTGAGAATGATGTTTATCCTTCTCGTGTCATCAGGAATCTTGTTACTTATTCAACTGGTGGTGTGAAGTGATATCAAGATCTTTGGCAAAGATTTTGATAATCCTAAATGAATAAAGAGTTCCTTCCGCTCTATTTAAACATGCTAGAAGAGCGACTATGATTTTGGTAATCAACAGTTTCTCGTTACATGTTCCTTGTGACTCTTATGGGTCCTCTCCACCAAAATTACCTTCTGTCTTGAACTTCTGTTTAACAAAAGAGTGACCCTTTTGTTTCAAAAGTAGTTCGACAGCTTGGTTATCCGTATCTCTGTAACCTAAAATCTCTACTTAAGACGTTTAGTAGAGGTTCATCTCTCGAAGTCTATGGTTATGTTCTCTCTATTGTAAGCTTTATTTCTCATAAGTTTAAACTCTTCTATGAGCTCCATGGTCTCAATCCTTATTAAGACTAGCTATCGATCACCTTGAAATGTTCTCCTTTTGTTCCCTTCGTTACCTTGGCATGTTTCATGTTTGTCATCTTAGAGTTGTTTTTGAACACTCCCTCCATGAGCTAACCACGAGATACCCGGTGTATTGTTTAGTGTGTTTCCTCTTATCCTTAGAGTGGCCCTGTTTCCTTCTATCTTCCTACCTTAGGAATCTTGGGTCAAGATTCTCGTAAGGGGGATAGATTTGTAACACTCCCAGTTTTAGTTAATGAGTAATTAGGGTTTGTTGTGCATTCATGAGCATCATCAATTTTGCTAAGACAAAACAAAAAAATACAAGAAAGGAAATAAAACCCTAAACCCTAGATATTCCCCCCCTTCTTTGAAATCAATTCAAATGGTTTTGATTTTTTAAAAGCACAAAAGGTGTGGATCCCAAACAGTATAAAGGGCCCTGCATTGTTTCCAAAATTGTCTAGAAACTTTCCTGTATTTTGGAAGTGCTCAAAATAGAATAGAGATACCAAATACAAAACATAGAAAATATTTTAGAAAAGATCATAGTTCCTGCAGAAATAATTGGAAACCTAGCTAATGGGCCGCTGTAGAGCTTCTCTCCTCCCCTCTCTTCCACGCGCGCACCAGCCCAGTAAGAGGGCTAGCCAGGGCCTATACCCCTTCGGCCTCCTCCTATCTGGTGTCTACCTTTAGACAGGTAGGGAGCTGCATGTCGCTGCTTCCGTTATTGATCACCGCCGCGATTCCTACCGCCATTGAGCTCCAACGGAGATGGATAAGAAGTGCTATGACCCTCTCCCTTGACCTCGTCCACTTCCCGTCTCTGTCCCAACCTCTCTCATCTCCTTCCCATGAGGCGACCAAACGCTAGCCCCATAGTCACCGGCGAGTCCTATCATCCCCGACCTTGTCGTGCCTCGGCGTAAAGCCCTGGAGAACCACCATGCTATGCTGGTCATCCTCCTAGAAGGAATCGAGCCGAGGTGCCTTGAATCAATGGCAGCGACCCCGTCCTGTTCGTCTCCGACCAAGCGCCTCCGTGGTTGATTCGTCATTGTATGACCTCCCTATCCATCGCCAACCTCACCAATAGCCTCATAGTGAGCTTCTGGTCCGAGAGGACCCTCTTCCTCCCATGCCTCGCGGTGCCGTACCGATGCCCGTCGATGTCCACCACCATAGTCATGCTCGCCGCCATCGAGTCCGGTGACCAAGCGACCAGGATCCACCACTTTGAGGTTTCCCGCAATGAGGCGAGTCGAGTGCACCCCTCTACGCAGTCCCGCAAGCCCCCTAGTGCTTCACTTGGTGGCTGTCCGACGCGTCACCGGTGAGGTGATGTGGTGGCCGTGTGTCGTCGAGGTGTCGCTGACTTGGGTGCTGATCTAGCTCAGCCATCGTGGCCAGCTTACGTGGTCATTTGGCCCACTGGTCCGTGACTACGGCTAGCTCTGCCCTAGTGAAAATAATCCCTGTTAACACCCGGATTTTTAATCCCAGATGCCTGTTATGCCATACATCGCAATCCTAGGATTACCATTTTTCCGAGACATAACAGATTGGATATCACAGTACATCGTCCATTACAAACCATAATAAGGTCTTACACAAATAAAGGATCTCATGATCCAGTCTTAGTACAAACAAGTAGCAGAATAAATAGCGTAGTGGTGGGCTCCATCTTCAGTGTCACAGGCAATGCTGACGATGGGAGATGATACTAGTTGTCATAGTCGTCTTGCTGTCCTCCTTCAGGGTTGTCCTCCTCATAGTCTGTCCATAGGAATAGCAAGGGACAAAGCCATGAGTACTCTTTAAGTACTCACAAACTATCACTAACAAGTAAGGTAGTTCTAGTAGGAATGCTAAGTTCTAAGTTTATTTGTAAAGTTAAGTTTGAAACCTAAACTGAGTTCAGAAACAAAGAAAGATAAAATAAAGTTCTAAATCACCTAAGTGGGAACTTAGTTCTCATAGTCACAACTCTGTTGTGGTCAAGTCATGTCACAATTCATTTCATAAGTCATTTTGAAAACATCTGACAACGGAATAGTATGGCCACTACAACTGTCCATAACCGCGAATGCGGCTATTCGAATAGTTTGACACTCTACATATGTGGTACACTTTGACCACAAAATTCGATACATCTGTTAGGGATAACCCTGAATATTCATACTTAGTATGCAGATAATCAAACATAACCTTTCCTTTACACACTCTAGTATAAGCACCTCTCCTATGATCTTGGCCTCCCCGCCATGGCCATTTGCCATCCTAGGACTGCATAGGTGGACAACATTGAGAGGTAGCCTCAGCTCCAACCTCTCCTTCGAGGGAACTAATACTAATGCATATAAACTTCCGGATAAGCCTTACCCAATTCATGTATTGTGTATGTACGGTAAAATTGGAATGGTATCGCATCTGAACCCAACCATTAGTTTTTATAAAAGGGCTAAGGCTCATGCCTCAACATTTTCATCATCATCATCAACCATTTGTGTTTTTCAACACATGTCAAAACATCTCAAGAGAATGACTCATCATTCCAAGGTTTTCACAAGTCATTTTCACCAAGTACTCCCATCTAAAGTAATCCAATTTTTGGTTTAGCTCTAAGCTACTAAGTTAAGAGTGTTAGCAACCGATCCCGTATCACATATATTAGCAACCGATCCCGTATCAAATACCCAGGTGCTACTGCGAGTACTAGTCAAGTACACATCAATAACATGTATATCACATATACTTTTGTTTTCCTTGCCGGCCTTCTTGTCCGCCAAATACTTGGGGCAGTTGCGCTTCCAATGGCCATTCACCTTGCAATAGTAGCACTCGGTGTCAGACTTAGGGCCAGCTCGGGGTTTCTTTTCGGGCGCGGCAACATATTTGCCGCCCTTCTTTCCCTTCTACTTTCCTTTCTTGTCCTTCTTGAAACCGATGGTCTTATTGATCATCAACACTTGATGTTCTTTCCTAATCTCCACTTCTGCAGTCTTAAGCATTGACGGAAGCTCGGGAAGAGACTTCTTCATGCCCTACATATTATAGTTCATCACGAAGCTCTTGTAGCTAGGTGGCAGAGATTGGAGAACACGATGTATGCCTAAGTCAATGGGAATCGTTATTCCCAAGGACACAAGCTTATCGGCGTACCCAGACATTTTGAGTACGTGCTCACTAACGGAGCTGTTCTCTTCCATCATGCAGCTAAAGAACTTTTCAGAAGCATTATAACTCTATACCGCAGCATGGGTATGAAAAATCATTTTCAATTCTCCCATGCTATCAAAGGCATTGCCATTTTCGAAACGTTTTCGAAGTTCTGGCTCTAGCCCATAAAGTATGCCGCAATGAACTAAGTTGTGGTCCTCCTGACGAGTTATATAGACGTTCTTTTCCTCGTCAGGGGCATCAGGAGCTGGTGGGGGGCCTAGTGGCGCCTCCAGCACATATTTCTTTTGTTCAGCAGTGAGGAGAATCCTCAAATTCATAGCCCAGTTGGTGAAGTTGTTACCATTCGCAGCAAGCTTCTCTTTCTCCATGAACACATTGAAATTAAAATCAGGTGGTTCCATCTACAACAGAATTTGTAAAATATATTTAGACTAAGTTTATGATAGATGGAGTTCAACTAATCCAAATTAGAAATGAACTCCCACTCAAAAACGACATCCCTCGTGTCCTTTTGGTGATTACATGAACCAAATCCACTACACCAAGTCCGATCATCACGTGAGTCGGCGTAGCTTCAAAGGCGAGTATCTATATAGGCATCATATCAACTATATGACTCATGCTTAACCTTTCGGTCCGTGTTTCGAGGCCATGTCTGTACATGCTAGGCTCGTCAAGTAAGAACCTTAGTATTCGCGTGTGTAAAACTGTCTTACACCCGTTGTATGAAAGCGTAGAGTCGAGAACACCCGATCATCACGTGATGCCTCAAAACACGATCCACAAAACGGTGCATACTTAAGGAAGAGCACATTTTATCTTGATATCTAAATGAGGGATCATCTTATAATGCTACCAAAAGCACCAAACTAGCAATATAAGATGCTAACATCTGATGTGTGAAGTGAGGTGATATGGTCCATGCATTTGATCTCTATCATCTGCATCGTGGTATGATCTCTATCATTCCTTTGTGTGTAAGGCCAAGGTCTATGGAACTTACACGTTAAGTGAGTTGTAAGAGTATCTATCATACATCTACTTACAACAATACCATATCAAGACACTAGCCCAGCAACGATCTAAACTAGACGCCTCTAATTTATCAACTGCAAGTTTTACGTGGCTTAGGGCTTTCGGAGATAGAACCGGTATTACCTACGAACATGAACCACAACGAGGATAACCAAGTTATTAGCAACTCGTTGTAAATCAGATATTGACTATAGTAGGAGAGACAGACACCCGCCAGCCACTTATGCAAAACAAGTTGCATGTCAGTCGTGGAACCGGTCTCATGTACGATGACATGTAAGGTTGGTCCAGGCCGCTTCATCCCACTATGCCACCAATATCCAAAGTACATAGAAGATGCAATAACATGATCATCATCGCCCACATATAAACATATGTGTACTACCCGTGCAAAGCACCTACGCATAGATCAGGCTCTGATACCACTGTTGGTTCCGTAGCATAGAAAACAAAATTTTTCCTACGATGGGAACTATACGCCAAGATCTATCTACTAGATACAGAGCAACGGGTGGACATACATCCATGGAGAACTTACCCTCGAAGACAACGAGTTTTGTTAACGAGTAGGAACTCGTGGTTGATGTAGTCGTACGCTTGCCGATCTCAAGATCGTGTGGAAGTCCGAGCGCCGCAAATTAGCAGCGCATCCGTCCTCGCACACATGTTCAAGCCATCGGACAACCTCCACCTCCTCGCTCCAGCGAATCAGCGGAAGCAGCAACTCCTTCCAGACGCAAGGACATTGGGAACATGTATCTCTCTAATCCGAGACCATGGGGGAATATCTAGAGGGGGAGAGAGATCCTTCACGAGGAGGTGTGAGGATGAAGGAGGGAATGGGTGGCCTTTTATAGGAGGAGGGGGGGTGCCCCCTCTCTCCATGGCCGGCGCATGGGGGGGTGACCCCTCACCTCCCCCATTCATGTGGTGGTAACCCCTCCACATTAAAATGCCCCTTAACATTCCCTTTTAAAGTCTCCACTTTAAATGCATTAAATTTCGCCAAATTTAATGCTCTCTTATTTAATAAAACACTTTTATTATTTTTATTCAGAATTTTGTTAATTACTTTAATTAACAAACATTCACATAAAACCCCTTGCAACATTTCAATATCACATGCAGAACCACTTTCTGCAAATTTCACCCGAAACAATTTCGGTTTTTATCGAAAAAATTCCTATTTCTATCGAAACATTTCCTGCGCTTTGCAAACCTTTTGTCTGGAACATATGTGCTCCTAAATGGTGTCCGGCAACCCTTAAGTGTGTCACCCTACGGTTCACGAATAATGCAGACATGATTGAGACTCCTCTCAGATCAATAATCAGAAGCGGGACCTGGAGATCCATACTGACTCCTGCACATTCTACGATGACTTCTGTGATCATGAGAACCTTTAACGTCAGCAATTTAATCCCTTTGTCTCATGATATAATACATGTTCGAGATTTGATCATCGGTATCCAAATACCTAGTTTGATCTCGGTACCGACATGCACTCTTTTCTCTTTCCCGTGATATAACATTCTAGTGATCACATCACTTGCTTGCAAGCTATCTTAATGTGATATCACCGAGAGGGCCCAGAGTATATCTATCCGTCATCGGGATTGACAAATTCCACTCTTGATCCATGAGCCTCAATCTAACACCTTCATAGCACTGAACCCACCTTTATGGTCACCCTGTTACGGTGTGACGTTTGATGTTATCAAGATACTCTTCCGGTGTTAGCAATTAACATGATCTCATGGTCTAAGGACTAAGACTACTTTGTATGATGTTATAGCAATATAAACATAATGACTTGATCGTAATTCTATACTTCAGATGAATGTTCATCACATCATTTCACAAATGCTGTGACCTTGTTATTAACAACATCCAATGTCCATGATCAGGAAACTTTGATCATCTTGTTAATCAACAAGCTAGTCTATAAGAGAGGCATAACTAGGAACCTTTTTTGTTTATTAAACACACATGTATTGATGTTTCCTATCAATAAAATTATAGCATGCAAAATAAACATCTATCATACACAAGAAATATATAATAACAACTTTATTATTGCCTCTCAGGGCATATTTCCTTCAATCTACTCATCGTCGATGAAGTCGGAGTCCTCATCATCAGTGTAGGAGTCCACAGCATCCTCTGCCAGAAAGTCATCATCATTGCTGAGGTAAGAATCCATGTCTCCCTGGATGTCTTCACCCTCATCTTCTTCTTCTTTTGCTGCAAGCTAGGCTGCCTGCTCCTTGAGTGTCTTGTCGAGGTCGGCCACCTTCTTGCGAAGACGGGAGATGGTGCGATCCTTCTTTGCACGCTGGCGGTGAAGAGACTGGCGATCCTGGACGAGCAGTGCGAAGGTCTAGTCCTTCTGGTCAGCAATGGCACGGTTCTGGTTGGCTAACTCTCTGGCATCGTCCAACTCTTTGTGATGGTCATACAACAGGAAGTCAAGGTTCTCCACTTGGCGCTTCAGTGCTGGATGACTTGGCTTCTCCATCGGCATTCCCATGAAGTCACGTCTTGCATAGTGGGCAAAATGGGTTCCTTGGATTTGGTTGACGCTGAGGGCACATAGACGTGCGAGAGCTTCATGCATTGCCCTGGCTAATCCATCTAGCCAGTTGTTCTCTCTCACGGAGAACGGAATTCTCCCAGAAGTTGGTGCCTCGATGCTTCCTCTAAGATCTGTGGTGACTAGCCACTATAGGTCTCCTCCTGGGGGTCCTGGAAGTTGAGCTCCAAGAAACACCGGATGTGGGCGTCCCAGTAACTCCGACAGTGAATCCAAATCCCTCTCGAAGATCAGCTGACCTTCGTTTCCCAACTGGTAGAACTTGCTGAACTGAGACTCCATCTACAAGAATTTGGGATGAGGAAGTTAGTGATGTGATCAAGTGTGTCAAATTTTAAGTAGTAATAAAAGAATTTTGAGGAACATGAATTTTTGAGAAAAAATGAATCCACTAGGATAAGAGAGGAGATAGTTTTTCATAAATACTCACTTTGGTTTTGAAACTAAGTTTTTGTTTAGACGTCCATTCTAACTAGGGTCTCCTATGGTCAGGATGGCTCTGATACCAACTTGTCAACACCTAGATTTTTAATCCCAGATGCCCGTTATGCCATAACTCGCAATCCCAGGATTACCATTTTTGCGAGACATAACGGATTGGGTATCACAGTACATCATCCATTACAAACCATACATAAGGTCTTACACAAATAAGGATCTCATGATCCATTGAGGTCCATAGCAGTGAGGTCCATCTTCAGGGGCACAGGCAATGCTAACGAAGGCAGATAGTCCTAGTTATCATAGCCGTCCTATAGGCCATCATCTTGATAGTCTCCTTCATAGTCTGGCCATGAGAATAGCCAGGGACAAAAGCCATGAGTACTCTTTAAGTACTCGTAAACTACCTCTAACAAGTAATATAGTTCTAAGTTAAAGTGATAAATCTAAGTTTAACTATAAAGTTAAGTTTGAAAACCTAAGCTGAGTTATGAAGCAAACAAAGATAAGATAAAGTTCTAGAATCACTTAAGTTGGGAAGATATTTTCATAAACACAACCCTATTGTGGTCAAGTCAAAATTCATCATTCATTTCATAAGTTGTTTGGAAAACATCTGACAACGAAACAGTATGGCCATTCCAACTGTCCATAACCGCGGAAGCGGCTATTCGAATAGTTTGACATTCTGTAGAGGTGGTACACTTTCACCACAAGATTCGATACATCTGTCAGGGATAACCCTGAATCATCATACTTGGTATGCAGATAATCAAACATAACCTTCCCTTTACACACCCTAGTATAAGCACCTCTCCTATGAGCATGGCCTCCCAACCATGACCATCAGTCATCTTGGGCACTACATAGGTGGACAACATTGAGAGGTAGCCTCAGCTCAAACCTCTCCTGCGAGGGAACTAATACTAATGCATATAAATTTCCATCAAAGCCTTACCCAATTCAGGTAGTGTGGTTGTACGATAAATTTGGAATGGTATCGCATCCGAATCCAACCATCAGTTTTATAAAAGGGTTAAGGCTCATGCCTCAACATTTTCACCATCATAAACCATTTGTGTTTCTCAACACATGTCAAAACTCTCAATATAATGACTCATCATTCCAAGGTTTTCATAATTCATTTTCACCAAGTGTTCCCATCTAAAGTGACTCAAGTTTTTGATCTACTCTAAACTACTAAGTTAAGAGTGTTCAGTAAGGTTGAAAAGATGGGTTCAATCTCATGCCATAGAATGACATCTAAAGGGTTTCTAAATAGGTCAAGTTTTATACTTTTTATGCTACCTTCAAAACAAGTAAAGAACTTTGTGTAAGGTAAAGGAAGTAAAGCTTGTAAATAAGACTTGGGGTACTAATAGTCAAAGTAGTGTGACCAAAGCATGCCTAAGGCATCTTTGCTAAACCATCTAGTTTAATCCTAGCTTGCTAAGCATTATACTTGCAAGTGTTAGCTTGCATTGTTCATGGTGGCTTGCCTTGTGAATTGAAGTGGTTGAAGTTTTCTTCTTCTTCTTGGTAGAACTCCTCCTCCTCGAAAGCTTGGTCGGTACTATCGTCTATAAATACATACGGAGTACACAATCACCAAACAATAGTTAACTAGTCTAGTTAGCATTCTACCACACACATTTGATGATCTATTATCATCTCAAGCATCACAAGTTTAATTTAATATTTTCACTCCTTTTAATTTAGAAAAGTAATTTCTACTCATTGAAAAATTAACTAAGACTTAATATTCACCACTTAAAATATTGGATCATGTGGACACATGTCCTCACCACATATTCTAACATGTGGGAATGGGATTTAAAGGTTGGATCAATATTACTTTGGTTTAAGTTTATTATTTAATGATTTAAAGTGACTAGAAATGCCTATATAGCATTATTTTGGTACTAGTCCAAAGTCACTTAATGTAAACATTAATATTATTACATATTGATAGATATGATGAAATGTGATTTTTGAGAGTTGGAATCAACTCAAAACCTATCTTGGTTGATTTTATAAAAATGTTGCAAGTTGAAAATACTTCTGTTTTGTTATTTTTACTAGGAGAGATCTATACCTCTAATTGAATTAAATCCAACGGTCTTGGATAGATCATTTCAATACCTTTCAAGCGAAATTGGTTTCATACAATTTGGATTTGTCAAACTCCCAGAATTGATTTTTAAACTAGTGGACAAAAACTAGATTAACTCTAAATGGAAAAGGCTAAATTTGAATTTCTAATTCACGCGGGAACTAGGCTGGCCCAGCTACGCACAGTGAGCGCAGCGGGCTGCCTGACATGCGGGCTCCACCAGTGAGCGCCACAGAAACACCGAAACGGTATCGGGCATTCTGGGCCACACGATCTAAAGACGATCTAACGGTGGGGAGTCATCGTCGACGACGGATTACTCCGGCGAGAACTTGACCTAGACGCGGAGGTGGGGGTCGATTGTGGGCGTACCTGGGCTCCAGCAAGCTCGGTGAGCTGGGCAAACGGGCTGGTAGATGACGACGAGGCGAGGCGCGGTTGCGGCGGAGCTTGGGGTGCCCTAAATCGTAGGCGCCCTTCTCCTCCTGCTGCGGCGGCTTCGGCTCCAATTCCGGTGAGGAAGAGCTCGAGCGGCGTCAGCGAGACGTGGGTGAGGTTTAGTGAGCGGTGGGGAGTGAGTGAGTGTGGAGAAATGAGGCTGGTGTGGCCTCTTTATATAGGGTCAACCGAGCGGCAGAGAAGCATGGGCGGTGCTCGCCGGTGACGCCGGCACATCGAGCTAGAGGCATGGGCGGTGCGCTAGGACAGTGGGCGGTGCCCTGGCGAGTGTCACGGTGTTGCTGGTGCAGTGGTTTGCGGTCGAGGATAGTGAAGAGCGCGTCGCGCACTAAGTCTCTGCCGACGGCGAGTTTCATGGCGGCCAGCGACTACGGGGTGCGATCGGGGGATTGGGCATGTCTGTTAGCTTGCTAGGCCGATGGGGATCGTGTAGATGGGCGGCTGGAGCTAGGCGAAGTCTGGCTACGCAGGGACATGGCATGCTCTGTGGGTGGCGTCGGCATGGTCGACAGGCTCCGGGCGTGGCGGTTCCTGGCCGTTCTGGTCGCTGTTTGGGCTGGGGCTGGTTGGAAGGTGGAGGTGGACCACGGGAGACGTGCTGGACATGGTGGGCGAGGCTGGCGGCTGCTGTGGCACGCTGTCACCGGTGAGGGTGCTCAAGGTGCTCGGCCTTAATGGCCATGACCATTTGGTCGTGTGCACATGGCTTGGCTGGGCTAGCAAAGGGTAGGGGGTGCACTGGGGGGACAATGGGACCGAGTTAGGCCCAAATGGTGACCAAGATCACTGCTCACTATAGTGTTTTGAATTTAGCCAGATTTGTGCCTGCCACCTGTTTGATGAAATGGCCGCAAGAGACCAAAGTTTGAATTTTGGTTTCAAAATTTTTGAGTGTTCTCCACTGATACTAGGTAGTCTCTGGTTGCAAGGGTTTTGAAAGTGGAGCTCAAATTGATGGTTTTTGAAATAGGGGTGATCTAGGCATATGCATTGAATTCAATTTTCACATGCCATTTAAAATAAGTATTTGAATGTTTTTAGTAGATCAAAAGGTGGGCCTTGGTACCTCATTATGTGTACTATCAAGGGGTGTAAAGGCCTAGAATTATTTCTGTTGAGAAGTGAGTGCTAGGAATAGCCAAAGTAGGCATGAGAGTTAATTTGGCCAAAATGACCATTCCTCCTTTTTAATTGTTTTATATTTGATTTTCTTTGGGAAAGTTTGGGAATGAGGTAGATGATGCTTAAATCACCTAAGAAACATTTTACAACCAAAGAAACACAGAACCATGGCAATTCAAATCAATTCCTAATTTAAATGCTCATACACATGAATGCTTTCATTTTTAATTTGGAAAAGTGTTTGTTAACCCTAATTTTGATGATTTGGATCTTGATAATCTTGGATTGAAGTTTTGGGATGTTACACTTTGGCAATGGGCACTTGTTCTTGATGGTGACGTCATTTAGCTTCCTGTAATTTGTGCACAAACGGTAGCCTCCATCTTTCTTGTCGACGAACAACAAAGGCGATCTCCATGGCGATGGAATCAAGCCTGTTGCCAACATAGCATCCAGCTGCTTCTTCAGTTCCACTAACTCTAAGGGGTTCATGCTATAGGGTCTCTGAGCTATGGGTTCGGTTCCGGGGATTAGTTCAATAATGAACTCAATATCCCGATCCGGGGGCATAGCGGGCAATTCATCTAGGAATATGTCGGGGTATTCACAGACTACTCTGACTTGGTCTATGGTGGGTAGGGCTAGACTCTTGTTGCACTTGAATTGACGGGGCAAGGTTTCAGATATATACTCTACTGATACTCTAGAGCTACCGGTGATGGTGATGGCTTTCTTGGCACAGTCAATGGAACCTTTATGTTTTGACATCCAATCCATTCCTAGTACTACTTCCAAACCTTTGGTTCCAAGTACTATTAGATTGGCATAAAAATCTTTCCCATGTATTCTGATAGGTACAACTTTGTAAAATTTTATAGATTTTGTGGTTGAACTAGGTATTTGAACTATCATGACATGCTTCAAGTTGGTTCGGTGAATCTTACTAGTGCATGAAAATTTTTCGGTGACAAATGAGTGCGATGTTCCAGAATCAAACAACACTCTTGCTAAAACTGAGTTGACAGAAAACATACCCAGCACTAGATCTGGCGCTTCTTGGGCTTCTTCGGCGTTCATGTGGAAGAGACGACCATTGCAGTTGTGAGGGTTCCCTGGGGCAAATCTTCTTCCGGGCTGAACATGACGCTGCTGTTAATTGATGTCTACGCACTTCTATTCTTGTAGACAGTTGTTGGGCCTCCAAGTGCAGAGGTTTGTAGAACAGCAGCAAGTTTTCCCTTAAGTGGATCACCCAAGATTTATCGAACTCAGGGAGGAAGTGGTCAAAGTTATTCCCTCTCAAGCAATCCTGCAATCAAGATATAAGAAGTCTCTTGTGTCCCCAACACACCCAATACACTTATCAGGTGTATAGGTGCACTAGTTCGGCGAAGAGATAGTGAAATACAAGTGGTATGAATAAAAGACAACGGTGCTAGAAAATAGCTTGATGGCGTGGAAGAGACTAAAGGCAAACTGAAATAAAGATGGAAGCAAGCAAACATGTAACAGATCTAAATGCAAACGGTGTATCAATGCTTAGAAACAAGGCCTAGGGATCATACTTTCATGTAACACCCTGGAATCGGCCCTATGCAGATTTTAGCGCTTCCCGCCAAACTCACATAGAAACGATTCAAGGATGCCCACAGGCACTTTCGTTCGGGTGGAAAACGAAGTAATACCATTACACATTAGTCCACAACAGAACCCACAGAACATATATATACATCAGCGACTCCATGAGTCAAGAATACAAATATAATATAAAAAGATCCAAATCACCTTGAAAACGATAGAGCGTCCGACTTACGGACAAGATGCAAATGGGGCTAAGAGCCCTAAAGAATAACCAATGGCGTCCATAACCCTGCCCAGGCCAATCCGGAAGGGTAACCCTGCTAACGACGGCGATCTCAAACGTGCTAAAACAAAAGGGGTGCCGACAAAGGGCAAGGGAAAAAGAGGAGCGTCAGTACTAAGGCTAGTACACACCGAGGCTAGAATTCGGCGGCTCTCGCCTACATAGGTATGGTGGGCTAATGCGGCAGCGCAGCAGCATTAAACAACCTATAGAGACTCAATAAAATTGGCGGCTATTAGAGAGGGATATGAAAGATCTATTCGGATCCAACCTGATACTAACACCAAACAAACCCATCCTGGTATTTCCCCCTCGAGACCAGACGAGGAAGCCGGACCAAGGAACTCACACAGTTGGAAATTTTACTCATTCCGTTTTAGTTGAAGCACTTACTATTCAGATATAGATAGCATGAGTCATCCTGAAGCATTAGTAGTGGCAAATTTAATTAGCATTCCGTTGTAGTTGGAACATTTACTAGTCAGATATAATTGTCCTGAGGAATCCCAAAACCCAGAAGTTGTTGGCACTTTTATCACATTCCGTTGGAGTTGCAATACTTACTAGGCAGGGATAGTAAGACACAAGGAACCCCAGCTCCACCAGTTGTTGGTATTTTTAATATCCATTCCGTTATAGTGAGGTTGATTACTAGTCATATATTAAGTCAAGTTTATAGCACTACTTTAGTTATGCTTGTCTATGATCGAGATACTGTGCTCCAAGTCATCCATAACCGCGGACACGTCTTTCACAAAGTTTTACCCTGCAGGGGGCACAAATAGCAACACACACTCGATCAACCTCGGAAAAACCAACTCAAAACCCAACGAGGCATTCACGACAAAGCGATCACAGGATTCAGAAATATTGCAGGGGGCCACCCCACTAAGCTACCCGCAACAAAGTTGGCCGGCTCCGGAACGGACCAAGGGTTTGTGACAATGGCTGTAAATGACTTGGAACCCGAGAGTGTGACTGGGCTTGTCGATACCGCGAAAACATTCCACGTTCCAAAACAGTACAGGTGCTCCACGCACAATCTTAAATAAAGCAGTAAAACATGGCATAGGTACAGGATAGTAATAAAGCCCCAAACTACTTTGTGGCCCCAAGAAATAGAAATGAATCAAGCTCTCTCTCAGGGGGGTCCAAGATGCAAATGGGGCTAAGAGCCCTAAAGAATAACCAATGGCGTCCATAACCCTGCCCAGGCCAATCCGGAAGGGTAACCCTGCTAACGACGGCGATCTCAAACCTGCTAAAACAAAAGGGGTGCCGACAAAGGGCAAGGGAAAAAGAGGAGCGTCAGTACAAAGGCTAGTACACAGCGAGGCTAGAATTCGGCGGCTCTCGCCTACATAGGTATGGTGGGCTGATGCGGCAGCGCAGCAGCATTAAACAACCTATAGAGACTCAATAAAATTGGCGGCTATTAGAGAGGGATATGAAAGATCTATTCGGATCCAACCTGATACTAACACCAAACAAACCCATCCTGGTATTTCCCCCTCGAGACCAGACGAGGAAGCCGGACCAAGGAACTCACACAGTTGGCAATTTTACTCATTCCGTTTTAGTTGAAGCACTTACTATTCAGATATAGATAGCATGAGTCATCCTGAAGCATTAGTAGTGGCAAATTTAATTAGCATTCCGTTGTAGTTGGAACATTTACTAGTCAGATATAATTGTCCTGAGGAATCCCAAAACCCAGAAGTTGTTGGCACTTTTATCACATTCCGTTGGAGTTGCAATACTTACTAGGCAGGGATAGTAAGACACAAGGAACCCCAACTCCACCAGTTGTTGGTATTTTTAATATCCATTCCGTTATAGTGAGGTTGATTACTAGTCACATATTAAGTCAAGTTTATAGCACTACTTTAGTTATGCTTGTCTATGATCGAGATACTGTGCTCCAAGTCATCCATAACCGCGGACACGTCTTTCACAAAGTTTTACCCTGCAGCGGGCACAAATAGCAACACACACTCGATCAACCTCGGAAAAACCAACTCAAAACCCAACGAGGCATTCACGACAAAGCGATCACAGGATTCAGAAATATTGCAGGGGGCCACCCCACTAAGCTACCCGCAACAAAGTTGGCCGGCTCCGGAACGGACCAAGGGTTTGTGACAATGGCTGTAAATGACTTGGAACCCGAGAGTGTGACTGGGCTTGTCGATACCGCGAAAACATTCCACGTTCCAAAACAGTACAGGTGCTCCACGCACAATCTTAAATAAAGCAGTAAAACATGGCATAGGTACAGGATAGTAATAAAGCCCCAAACTACTTTGTGGCCCCAAGAAATAGAAATGAATCAAGCTCTGGCTCAGGGGGGTCCACGGCCTCCCGGATATTGATAGTGCGAAAAATCAAGGAAGAGGTATCAAGTACTCGGGGTCCTACGGGACACAAGTGAGCGTGGAAGAACCAAATAACATCTATTGCCCACCGATGCCTCTTTATTAGTTATATCTAGCAATTTAATAGTTGTGTTTAAAGTCATGATCATCTCCACCATTAAGCATCTCCAATGTTTATCATGTGCCAACTTGTCGTCAATGGTGGAACGACAACGACGTGAAGCAACACAGAAGCAAGCGACTACGACTCGCAGGGCCGACTATCTACCAAACAGCAGGTACTGGGAGGTGTCCACGGCAATATAGAGGCTGCACGGGATATAACTGGTGCACGGAAACTAAAGCATCGCGACACGGATAGTAATATATCAACAGGAGGACATAAAGACTATAAATGCAAAATAGGTAGAAAGGGGAGAGATGCTCACCGGGAAACACTGCCGAAGGTTCATACCCGGAGAACTTGTCGACACTCGCATCAACTCATCGGCCTAGTCCGCGAAGAAGCAAACACTAGAAGAAACACCGGATGCAATATTTAATACTACTGCAGAAGAATCGGCATGTTTATGATATGATGCATGGCATGGCACAGATGCGGTGTAACTAGACAGTATTAAGCGGAACCGGGGTCCCGACATTTAATTAATAGGTTCAAGTTATTTATCTACCCCACAATTTAAATGTTGAATTAACAAGGCGAAATAGGGCATCGGTTCGCTAAGCCAATTTAAATGGAGTCCGGAATAAGACAAAGATATCCCGCATATAGACTCCATATTTAATCATGCGATGATACGGCATAATGCCTCCAACCCACATGATATGCATGCGAGATGAATAATTAATATGCAACAAGTTATATATATAGCATTTATAAAATAGGGGCTCGAGAAAGGTTCACACATCGGGGTTCGACGATTTTGGGTTCCGGGGGTTCGGGTCTGGGTCTCCGGGTTCAATGAGGTCAGCGGAATCGTTCTTCAGTCAACGGGAAGAAGATCTTGTCGCATCCGCGGTCTTCGGGTTCAGGTAGAAGAGCTCGTCGTCCGGGGATTCTTCGGGTCCGTGATCTTCGGGTAGCTGGTCTTGGCGTCCCGTGAAGAAGACCTTGTCGCTCCAGGAGAAGATCTTGGGGTTCGGCCTTCGCACTCCGTGTTCGGGGCTATGGATCCGTGAGGGCGACCTTGTCGTTCCGTGCTGGCAATGTTCGATCTTCACTAGACATCACCTCCATACTACCACATCTCCACCTGATCCACAAACCACCACACCCACCACCACTTATACTTCGCGTCCATAGCTGCACACATGTACTCCATCTGGTAACTCCACCAGCAGCACCAACTCGACAAGAGAAAAAGAGAACAGGGCCAGACACGGGTGTTGCAAGGCGACAGAGGTCGACACGATGCAGTGGAGCCTCGCGGGATAGAGGACGCTCGGCACTGTGGCAGGAAGATTGGGCGCGCTTGGGTCGCTGCAAGGGAAGGGGTGGGGCGTCGCTACACAAGAGGATGCGGTGGAGGTCGATGGCAGGCACGGTCCTAAGGGTCGCAGTAGCGACACGAGGAGGTCTCTGGTGGGCCTGACACGTAGAGGCGGCATCTCGGCTCGACGACGACGTTGGCCGGTGAGGTCGCGCGGAGGATGGAGGAAGGCGAGGAAAAGCGTGCGTGGACGCGGGAGAGGGAGGAGAGGAAGTGGGGCGGGCGGGCTCGCACAGGAGTAGGGCACGCAGGCGGGGCAGGGATGAGGGGGCGACAGTCTTTGGCGGCGCCCGCTGAGACGAGGGCAAACGGAGGCGGCGGGGAAGGCGACGCTACAGGGACCCGCAGCACGGGCGGCGAGGTGTGGGGGAGGTTGCAGGCGTCCAAGGAAGGACGGACTTGGCGAGCTCTGCAGCAGGGAGGCGGGGAAGGTTGGCGAGGTGGGGGCCCGCGGAAGCGCGGCGGCCGAGCTCGGGGCCGGCGTACTAGAGGTGGGTCGCGCGGGAGGAGGCGGCGGCCCAGCGAGCTTGCTGGCGACGCGGAGCTGAGAGCGGCGGCGGCGATGCAGACGTTGAGGAGGGAGCAGGGGCTCGTGCGGGAGAGGATGGTGGCGGGGTGGAGGCGCGGGAGGCGTGCGGGGGCACGGGGCCAGGGGAAAGCCCCGAGGTGGCTGTCGGCACAAGGGAAGGTGGGCCCGCGGGGCAGAAGATCCTGAGGCAGGGCCAGGGGAGGGAGGCTGTCGGTCGGGGCTGGCTGGGTGAGTGTGTGTGTGCTCTCTGTGTGCGTGTGTGGAATAACTGGTGGGGGTGTGTGGTGGCTTTGTGAGGGAAGAGAAGGGTGAGGTGGCGTGCACTGATTGGGTAGGGTGAGGTGGAGGGGGGCTGGGTAGGGTTAGGGGTAGGGTATTTGGTAGAAAAGGGTTTGGGTGGTTCTGGTTTTTGTACTGGGGGTGGCCGGCTGGGTTAGGTCGGCCCGGTTCGGTTGCCCCCTAAAAATAAAATAAAAATATTTTATTATTTTAAATGGGGCTTTTTAAATCCGTTGGTGGACGAAACAAAATATTCCGGAGACCCGGGTTTTGGATTTAAAATAAAGGCGGGGTATTTAGAAAAAAAATATGCTTTTCGAAAAGAGTTTCAAACAAACAGATGCATGATGATGACGATGCTCAAATGCAATGTGGCATGATGACATGAGCATGCGGTCATGATGATGCAATGCACAAAAATACCGCGATTTTCTAGTAGTGGTTTTTGCGGGATGCCAGAATTCGACACCACTAATAATGGATCTCGCCCTCGAGATCCGCCTCATGGTACCGGGAAGAAGGTCGGCGATCTGAATCTTCTCGCTTCATGTAGATCCTCGCGACACCACTAACAAGAGGTCGTTGTCCGTGATCGTCGAGAGAACACTCCGGAAAACAAAGGACGAAGGTAAAGGTATCCACAAATAAAGCCACCTCTAGCTTCTGTGGATGGAGTAGAATTGTTGGATCCACCAATTCAATATACAAAAGCGAATGATAAGAGTAGTCGGATGGTGATCAGTCCATCGCGCACCCAAACCATTACTTTGCACACGAATAGGAGAATTATGCAACCAACTCTCATAATTCAGACTGAAGATCTCAACAAACGAGGGTCGGAACAAAGGAGTGATGCAGACTCTGCATCGGATCTGGCATAGATGATGTCGTCTCGTCGGAAAACACCGGAACGGACAACAAGGAACAGAGAGAAGTCCAACAGATGAAGGATTCCTCAGATAGCACGAAGACCGGATGTAGAAGCACCATTACCAAAAGAGGAGGTGAAACCCTGAAGGTACGACGGAAACCCAACCACGAGACTTCCTGGACTCGAAGAGAAGATAAGAGAGCAGATTCAAAACACGCAGAGGTAAGAGGAGATTAGCACAGGGGTAAGGAGTAGAAGCAGACCTAATCGGATCTATCCAACCGACTTTCCCAAAATAGTTTTGACACTCTACTTCGGCCGTTAGCTAGGTTATCCTACAGGCTGGACTTGTGGGGTATCGTAACTGCTGAGCTCTGTACCACTCTATAACACCCTGGAATCGGCCCTATGCAGATTTTAGCGCTTCCCGCCAAACCCACATAGAAACGATTCAAGGATGCCCACCGGGCACTTTCATGCAGGTGGAAAACGAAGTAATACCATTACACATTAGTCCACGACGAACCCACGGAACATATATATACATCAGCGACTCCATGAGTCAAGAATACAGATATAATATACAAAGATCCAAATCACCTTGAAAACGATAGAGCGTCCGACTACGGACAAGATGCAAATGGGGCTAAGAGCCCTGAAGAATAACCAATGGCGTCCATAACCCTGCCCAGGCCAAGCCGGAAGGGTAACCCTGCTAACGACGGCGATCTCAAACCTGCTAAAACAAAAGGGGTGCCGACAAAGGGCAAGGGAAAAAGAGGAGCCTCAGTACTGAGGCCAGTACAAGGCGAGGCTAGAATTCGGTGGCTCTCGCCTACATAGGTATGGTGGGCTGAAGCGGCAGCGCAGCAGCATTAAACAACCTATAGAGACTCAATAAAACTGGCGGCTATTAGAGAGGGATAAGAAAGATCTATTCGGATCCAACCTGATACTAACACCAAACAAACCCATCCTGGTATTTCCCCCTCGAGACCAGATGAGGAAGTCATACCAAGGAACTCACACAGTTGGCAATTTTACTCATTCCGTTTTAGTTGCAGCACTTACTATTCAGATATAGATAGCATGAGTCATCCTGAAGCATTAGTAGTGGCAATTTTAATTAGCATTGCATTGTAGTTGGAACATTTACTACTTAGATATAATTGTCCTAAGGAATCCCAAAACCCAGCAGTTGTTGGCACTTTTATCACATTCCCTTGGAGTTGCAATACTTACTAGGCAGGTATAGTAAGACACAAGGAACCCCAGCTCCACCAGTTGTTAGGATTTTTAATATCCCTTCCATTATAGTGAGGCTGATTACTAGTCATATATTAAGTCAAGTCTATAGCACTACTTTAGTTATGCTTGTCTATTATCGAGATACTGTGCTCCAAGTCATCCATAACCGAGGACACGGCTTTCAGAAAGTTTTACCCTGCAGGGGTGCACAAATAGCAACACACACTCAATCAACCTCAGAAAAACCAACTCAAAACCCAAAGAGGCATTCATGACAAAGCGATCACAAGATTCAAAAATATTTCAGGGGGCCACCCCACTAAGCTACCCGCAACAAAGTTGGCTGGCTCCGGAACGGACCCAGGGTTTGTGACAATGGCTGTAAACGACTGGGAACCCGAAAGTGTGACTAGGCTTGTTGATACCGCGAAAACATTCCATGTTCCAAAACAGTACAGGTGCTCCATGCACAATCTTAAATAAAGTAGTAAAACATGGCATAGGTACAAGATAGTAATAAATCCCCAAACTACTTTGTGTTCCCAAGAAATAGAAATAAATCAATCTCTGGCTCAGGGGGGTCCACGGCCTCCCGGATGTGGATAGTGTGAAAAATCAAGGAACATGTATCAAGTACTCGGGGTCCTACGGGACACAAGTGAGCGTGGAAGAACCAAATAACATCTATTGCCCACTGATGCCTCTTTATTAGTTATATCTAGCAATTTAATAGTTGTGTTTAAAGTCATGATCATCCCCACCATTAAGCATCTCCACCATTTATCATGTGCCAACTTGTCGTCAACGGTGGAACGACAATGACGTGAAGCAACACAGAAGCAAGCGACTACGACTCGCAGGGCCAACTATCTACCAAACAACAGGTATTGGGAGGTGTCCATGGCAATATAGAGGCTGCACGGGATATAACTGGTGCACGGAAACTAAAGCATCGCGACACGGATAGCAATAGATCAACAGGAGGAAATAAAGACTATAAATGCAAAATAGGTAGAAGGGGGAGAGATGCTCGCCTGGGAAACACTGCCGAAGGTTCATATCCGGAGAACTTGTCGACACTCGCATCAACTCATCGGCCTAGTTCGCGAAGAAGCAAACACTAGAAGAAACACCGGATGCAATATTTAATACTACTGCAGAAGAATCGGCATGTTTATGATATGATGCATGGCATGGCACAGATGCGGTGCAACTAGACAGTATTAAGCGGAACTAGGGTCCCGAAATTTAATTAATAGGTTCAAGTTATTTATCTACCCCGCAATTTAAATGTTGAATTTCAAGGCGAAACAGGGCATCGGTTCACTACGCCAATTTAAATGGAGTCCGGAATAAGACAAAGATATCCCGCATATAGACTCCATATTTAAGCGTGCGATGATACGACATAATGCCCCCAACCCACATGATATGCATGCGAGATGAACAATTAATATGCAACAAGTTTTATATATAGCATTTATAAAATAGGGGCTCGAGAAAGGTTCACACATCGTGGTTCTTCGATCTTGGGTGTCTTCGGGTTCGACGAGGTCAGCGGGATCGGTCTTCGGTCAATGGGAAGAAGATCTTGTCGCATCCGCGGTCTTGGGGTTCAGGTAGAAGAGCTCGTCATCCGGGGATTCTCCGGGTCCGTGGTCTTCGGGTAGCTGGTCTTGGCGTCCCGTGAAGAAGACCTTGTCGCTCCAGGAGAAGATCTTGGGGTTCGGCCTTCGCACTCTGAGTTCGGGGCTATGGATCCGTGAGGGCGACCTTGTCGTTCCGTGCTGGCAATTTTCGATCTTCACTAGACATCACCTCCTTACTACCACATCTCCACCTGATCCACAAACCACCACACCCACCACCACTTATACTTCGCGTCCATAGCTGCACACATGTACTCCATCTGGTAACTCCACCAGCATCACCAACTCGACAAGAGAAAAAGAGAACAGGGCCAGACGCGGGTGTTGCAAGGCGACAGAGGTCGACACGATGCAGTGGAGCCTCGCGGGACAGAGGACGCTCGGCACTACGGCAGGAAGATTGGGCGCGCTTGGGTCGCTGCAGGGGAAGGGGTGTGGCGTCGCTACACAAGAGGATGGGGTGGAGGTCGATGGCAGGCGCGGTCCTGAGGGTCGCAGTAGAGACACGAGGAGGTCTCTGGTGGGCCCGACACGTAGAGTCGGCATCTCGGCTCGACGACGACGTTGGCCGGTGAGGTCGCGCGGAGGATGGAGGAAGGCGAGGAAAAGCGTGCGTGGACGCGGGAGAGGGAGGAGAGGAAGTGGGGCGGGCGGGCTCGCACAGGAGCAGGGCACGTAGGCGGGGCAGGGATGAGGGGGCGACGGTCTTTGGCAGCGCCCGCTGAGACGAGGACAAACGGAGGCGGCGGGGAAGGAGACGCTACGAGGACCCGCAGCACGGGCGGTGAGGTGTGGGGGAGGTTGCAGGCGTCCGGGGAAGGACGGACTTGGCGAGCTCTGCAGCGGGGAGGCGGGGAAGGTTTGCGAGGTGGGGGCCCGCGGAAGCGCGGCGGCCGAGCTCGGGGCCGGCGGACTAGAGGTGGGTCGCACGAGAGGAGGCGACGGCCCAGCGAGCTTGCTGGCGACGCGGAGCTGAGAGCGGCGGCGGCGATGCAGACGTTGAGGAGGGAGCAGGGGCTCGTGCGGGAGAGGATGGTGGTGGGGTGGAGGTGCGGGAGGCGTGCAGGGGCACAGGGCCAGGGGAAAGCCCCGAGGTGGCTGTCGGCACGGGGGAAGGTAGGCCCGCGGGGGGAAGATCTCGAGGCAGGGCCAGGGGAGGGAGGTTGTCGGTCGGGGCTGGCTGGGTGAGTGTGGTGTGTGCTCTCTGTGTGCGTGTGTGGAAAAACTAGTGGGGGTGTGTGGTGGCTGTGTGAGGGTAGAGAAGGCTGAGGTGGCGTGCACTAATTGGGTGGGGTGAGGTGGAGGGGGGCTGGGTAGGGTATTTGGTAGAAAAGGGTTTGGGTGGTTCTAGTTTTTGTATTTGAAATAAAGGCGGGTATTTAGAAAACAAAATATGCTTTTTGAAAAGAGTTTCAAACAAACAGATGCATGATGATCACGATGCTCAAATGCAATCTGGCATGATGACATGAGCATGCGGTCATGATGATGCAATGCGCCAAAACACCGCGATTTTCTAGTAGTGGTTTTTGCGGGATGCCACATTTCACTAGTGAACACTCTCATATAAATATCTTCTCTTTATGATACTACTCTTAACTACTCTCCGGTTGGACACTCTAATCGACGGTAGGGCTATAACAACACACCTCAAAGTAAGCCTTTCCCATCTAGAAAACCCCACACCGTCACCTTGAGTACTAGATGAGTCAAACAAACACCACAGTTTCATAAAGACATCCAACTCCAAATATAACTCATAACAAGTATTTGTAATCTCTAGCCTAAGTGCCACCATGGTGAGCATGCTGTCACTTTCACACACATGGGGAGAGCAGAGATTCATTAAAGCACTTGAGTAGCAAGGTAGATCTATAGATTACAAGCTCATGATCACAATATGATCATGCATAGAGAGAGAGATGAACACATAGCTACCGGTAGAACCCTTAGCCTCGAGAGAGAACTACTCCCTCCTCATCATGGGAATTAGCAACGGTGATGGAGATGGTGGTGGAGATCGATGGAAATGGCTCCGAGGGCACTTCCCTGTCCCGGCAAGGTGCCGGAACAGACTTTCTGTCCCCCGAATCTCCCCTTCGGTGGTGGCGGCGCTGCGGAACTTTTCGTGGTTGGAGGCTTGATTATTTAGGGTTTATGCCTCGGGAGGCTTCTTATAGGCCAGAGGGCAAGGTCGGTGAGCAGCCAGGGGGCCCACACCATGCCCTGGCGTGGCCTTGGGGGACCCGCGCCATGGGGTGGTGTGGCCACCCTGTGGCCCCTCTCCGACTCTCCTTCTGGCTCCGTGAGTCTTCCGGTAAAATATCAACTTTGGCTTTTGTCCCGTCCAATTCCGAGAATATTCATTTTATGACTTCCTGGAACCAAAAACAGTAGAAAACAGGCAACTAGCACTGTGGCTCTTGTTAATAGGTTAGTCCAAGAAATCATATGAAAACTACTCCAAAGCATGGACAAAACACAAGAAAGTAGATAAAACTAAGCATGGAATATAAAAAATTATAGATACATTTGCAATGTATCAACATCCCCAAGATTAACTCCTGCTCGTCCTCGAGTAGGTAAGTGATAAAAAGAAAGAATAATTTTTGAGGTGACATGCACAATCAAAGACTTGATCAAAGTATTTGTGAAAACATTCAAAGCTGGGATCATAGTACTTCAATCATAACATGAAAGACAAAGTTCTAGAAATAAGACAAAGAAACTATGATGCAACATGAAAAGGCACAAACAAAAGATTCATGAATAACAATGCTTTGTAAGACGTTTGTTTGTTTCACATAAAGAAAACATAGCATAATAGTATTCAGCTTCCCTCAATAGAGTAGCAAATATAAATGCATAGGACACCTTCAAAGTTCATAAGAGTGACTAGATACAAATAGTTTAAAACAAGCAATATCAAAGTATGCATCAATCAATTAGTCTTGGGACAATGCACATAGAACTAAGAATGGCCACTATGCTCTCAAAGTAGGTGCATAAAGGTAGAAGGTGGAGACTCAATATAATGGTGGAAGAAAGGCCTTTTTATAAAAGGAAGTAGGGATTCAAGTCTCATAAAGAGCTTCCAAAAATTATGGTACTAATAGCTTTCAGCTCTTATTACCCCTATCATAAGCATCTTGAAGTGATTAAGGTTAAAGTGAACAAACTATGGTGTACATGCTTGACGAAGTATAAGTTAGAAATCTCATGTCCCTTGTATACGAGGACCACTCCTCATGCTACTCAAGTTTAGTCACCGGTAAGTTCTTGTCATCGTAAGTACATGTGTATCATAGAGAACCGCCAACGGGGTACCCCTTGCCCGATGATACTAAAGAATCCCCATATCAAAATGACAAGGCAAGCAGACAATGAGCATCTCAGCAATCTTCTTATTTACCATGGGAATATGGTGCTTTTTTCTCTCTTTCCTCTTTTCATAATCTTTTTTTCTTTTCTCTTTTTTCTCAATATAGGAATCTTTTTTTATAAGAAGAATGCTTCATAGACAGCTCATTATGGTTACGCTGCAGGTTTCCACCATGTCAGCATGGATTAGACCAGCGTTTGGAAGAACCTGGAATTTTTATTGATGAAGAAGGGGATGCCTTGGGAATCCCCAAGCTTTGATGCTTGTACTTCTTGGATATTTATTGGGGTGACACGTGTGGCATCCTCAAGCTTGAGCTTTAGTCCATCCTTCATCTCATTACTCATTCCTTCCATACACCTGAAATTTTTCCTTCATACAAAACTTCACACAATCTTTATTAGCAACATTAGTGTACTCAAGATAAATAAGTCTTAAGGTTCAGTTATAACACCAAATAAACTTCCATTACAACACTAGCTACTGTAGCACTTCCCTCAAAAATCTCAATTCCCCACAAGAACTCAAAAAGGAACCAACAAGAAGCAAATGCAGAAAATGGCAGAAATCTGTCAAAAAAGACCAGCAGGTAAAGACGAATTTGTTCTAAGACCTTATGCTGCTCAAATCAAAAAGTTTTGAACTAACTAAAGTTAGATAACAACCTGGGGCAGAAGCACAAAAAATTACAGCTCAATCCGACATACAGAGCTCTCTCACGAATTTTTACGGTGAACCACAAAAATCTGTTTCGGGACAGCAACTCTCCCAAGCATTACTTCTCTCTCATTAGAGGTTACTCTTGGCACAAAAAGCAAATAAAAAGGATAAGGAGTGGTTATTACAGAGGTAATAACTTTCAAGGCTCATCTAAAACTTTTGGGTTATCTCCCAATAAGTACTTTTCTTTAACGCCTTTAAGTTAGGCATAATAGTTTGAGAAGAAGCTCACATAAGAAATATGAATTGAAGTAAAAGAGAGCATCAAGAAGCAAATCCAAAACACATTTAAGTCTAACCCACTTCCTATGCATAGGAATCTTGTAAATAAACAAGTCATGAAATCACAAAGAAACAAGCATAGGAAAGCAAAACAAGTGTAACTTCAAAATTTTCAACATAAAGAGGGGAAACTTAATATTATTGAGATGTATAAAATCATGCTTCCCACTATCATAATAACTTTCAGTAGCATCATGAATAAAATTAACGATATAACTATCACATGAAAAATTCTTGTCATGAGCCATATGCATAAAATAATTATTATTCTCCCTATAAGCATAGTCATTCCTTTTAATCGTAGTGGGAACAAATTCAAAAAAATAGCTATCATTATTATTCTCATCACCATAATCATCAAATATAGGAGGCATATTGTAATCATTAATTTTCTCCTTAATAGTAGGTGGACTGAAAATATCATATTCATCATTGTAATCATCATATATTGGAGGTTCGGTATCATCATAAGCAATAGAATAGCTATCTTCCAAAGATGGGGAACTAAAAAGATCATTTTCATAAAAACTAGCTTCCCCAAGCTTAGAGTTTTCCATAGCATTAGCAATAATGGTGTCCAAAGAGTTCATACTAACAACATTGCTATTAGCATGCAAATAATGTTCCATAGGTTTTTTAATTTTCTCTTCAAACACATCATGTCCTAACTCAAGATAAAGACTATAAAGCTCTCTAATTTTTTTGTTGTTTTCCATTAAGCCTAACTAGTGAAAACAAGAAACAAAAAGATAAAATTGCAGAATCTAAAGGAAATAACTTCGAGCACTCACACCAGAAAATAGACGTTTTCCGTGGGAGGTTCTTCTTCTTTAATCCTCCGGTGTGAATACCTTTTACCTTTCCTCCCCGTCAACAGCGCCATAAAATAGCTTGATGTCTACGCACTTCTATTCTTGTAGATAGTTGTTGGGCCTCCAAGTGCAGAGGTTTGTAGAACAACATCAAGTTTTCCCTTAAGCTGATCACCCAAGGTTTATCGAACACAGGGAGGAAGTGGTCAAAGGTATTCCCTCTCAAGCAATCCTGCAATCAAGATACAAGAAGTCTCTTGTGTCCCCAAGGCACTAATGACCCACAAGTATAGGGGGTGTATCGCAGTATTTTAGAGGGAAGTGAAACCCAATTTATTGATTCGACACAAGGGGAGCCAAAGAATATTTATAAGCCTTAACAAATGAGTTGTCAATTCAGCTGCACCTGGAAACAATCTTGCTCACAGCAGTTTATCAGTAGCAACAGTTTTGTAGTAGGAATAGTAAAGTAACGGCAGTAGTAAAGTAAGGACAGTAGTAATAAAAGCAGTAAAAAGTGGGATTCGAGTGCGGTAGGCATAGGGATGGATGGACGGGTGTTGCATGGACAAGACATTTCACATAGCAAATAGAACATAGGGCAATTGCAGATAAATAAGATAAAGCATCAAAGTACTAGAAAATCCTAGGCATGTCTTCCATATATAGTCATACGTGCTCACAATGAGAACTTGCACACCATCTTTTGTGCTGCCAGCCCGTTTGCAGCGGGGCCTCTAGGGAACTACTGGCAATTAAGGTGCTCCTTTTAATAGAGCACCGGAGCAAAGCATTAACACTCCGTGAACACATGTGATCCTCACATCAAAGCCATTCCCTTCCGGTTATCCCGATTTCTATCACTTCAGGGCCATAGGTTCCGGACAACAACGTGTGTATACAACTTGCAGATCAGACCAAAAACAATACTATCATAATGAATCAATAACATGTTCAGATCTGAAATCATGGCACTCGGGCCCTAGTGACAACCATTAAGTACAACAAGTCACAACAAAGTCATAAAGCACTAATAAAAGATACTAGGCACCATGCCCTAACAATCTGATGCCATTACATGAACAATCTCATCCAATCCCTACCATCCTCATAGCCTATAGTGGGGGATTACTCACTCATAGATGGGGAAACATGGATGGTCGATGGAGAAGCGATGGTGATGATCTCCTCCAATTCCCTGTCCCGGCAGGATGCCAAAACGGAGTTTCTAGTGCTGTTTCGTGGAATCTGGTGGTGGCGGCGGAGCAGAACTCCTTCTGGAAAAACGTCAAACCCCCCGGAGTTTTTAGGTCAAAAGGCTTCTTATAGGCGAAGAGAGAGGCCGAGGGGGTGCCTGGGGCCACCACACCATGCACTGGCGCGACCAAGCCCAGCCCGCGCCTGGGGGTGGTGTGGCCAGGCCCTGGCCCTCCTCCGTCTCGTATTTTGGCTCCGTGAGTCTTCTGGAAAAATAGGCACTATGGCTTTTGTCCCGTCCAATTCCGAGAATATTCATTTTCTGACTTTCCTGGAACCAAAAACAGCAGAAAACAGGCAGCTGGCACTATGGCTCTTGTTAATAGGTTAGTCCAAGAAATCATATGAAAAGTACTCCAAAGTGTGGACAAAACACAAAAAAGTGGATAAAACCAAGCATGGAGCATCAAAAATTATAGATACATTTGCAATGTATCAACATCCCCAAGCTTAACTCCTGCTTGTCCTCGAGTAGGTAAGTGATAAAAAGAAAGAATAATTTTTGAGGTGACATGCACCATCAAAGACTTGATCAAAGTATTTGTAAAACATTCAAAGATGTGATCATAGTACTTCAATCATAACATGAAAGACAAAGTTCTAGCAATAAGACATAGAAACTATGATGCAACATGAAGAGGCACAAACAAAAGATTCATGAATAACAATGCCTTGCAAGTCGTTTGTTTGTTTCACATAAAGAAAACATAGCATAGTGGCATTCAGCTTGTCCCTCATAGAGTAGCAAACATAAATGCATAGGACACCTTCAAAGTTTACAAGAGTGACTAGATACAAATAGTTTAAAACAAGCAATATCAAGGTATGCATCAATCAACAAGTCTTGGGACAATGCACATGGACATTCGGGGGCTACTGGCATGGGTATACCCTACAGGTACTCGAGCTTGGTATATACGGCCTGAATACATAGAGGCCCACGGTGTCGCCAAGGCCCAAATGAAGAACTCGAGTAACCTACGGACTCTCGATTGCTTGAAGAACAAGAAGAAGCTAGAGATAGAAAGTTCAAAGGGGAAAACCCTAACCTGTAACCGACTCGACCTGCTACCCGAGACCTGGCCTATCTATATAAGGGCTAGGAGGGGGCGGTGAGGAGGACACACGCAACCTTAGTTTCAACAACCCTCGCCAGATTGCATCTGCGCACCATTGTAATCCTCGATTCCTTTGATAATTCCATGAGCAGACAAACAGGAGTAGGGACATCTACGAGGCCTGAACCTGGGTAAATCTTCGATTCCCCTGTGTTCTTGTTTGCTAGCCGATAGATGTCTCCAGTGCTCCCTCCTTCTCCAAAACCCAAGTCCATAACTATGGGCATGATGAGTTGAACCCTCGTCACACATTGTGGTAGGATAGCCATCCTTACCTTTATGCGTGGGGCCGTCGTGGGCTCCATCATGGTCGTGGGTGTGCCTTCCATCGCTGCTGACATAGCCGTGTACATGGCCATGTAGTCAAAAAATGCAGAAAAGCCATGTCGGCGTTACCGTTGCCGAAACCGCGACCGACCATAATGAGTCCAATCAGCCTAAGATGTTCTCTACTTTTGACACGACCACCACCACTTACCTCGAAATAGAATTTCGCCCCGCTTTATAAATAACCACAACGGCTGATCCGATACAAGGTGGAGAGGAGAACCTCTTACAAAGTAGACCAAAGATAAACACAAGAAAAACATGAAAAACCCAAAACTTGCCACCGAAGATAAAGAAACGAAGCCGACAAAATCGGGGCTCCACGACGATGCCCCCAAGAAGGTAACGACGCACTGTGCGCCAACATTGAGATCGCGAGGTCAAGGGTTTTCACCGGAAGGTGTATCTCGGGGAGGATAACCACAACGACGCCCCCAAAAGGGTTACGGCACCCGCTTGGAGAGAAGGTGGGAGGAGGCTAGGATTCCGGCCTACCGGTCGCCCATGCGGGGATGACCCGAGATGCGAGAGGAAGAGTTTTCCGCCAAATGACCACCACCACTACAGCCGCAGGGGCCCTAACCTCCTGTATTGCAATCACAGATAATGTAGCTACGCCGACGTGCACCAGCGCCGCGGCCATGGAGCAAGTCCACAGCTGCCAATGCCAACATAATCATTTCCACTGTCTCCACCGTGGCCATCAAGATAAAACACAAGCATGCGAGTCCATTATTTTCTATTTTTTAATTAATACTTTTTTAATCAATTCTTAAAATAATGTAGGAAATTCGAAATTCGAAATATAGCGCGGCTGCGGCACACGGTATGTCGACAAACACCTATCAGCATACGGTGAGTCGATTGGCCTGTCTGTCGGCACACCATGTGCCCATAGGTGCCACAGCAGCGCATGCAGGGCATGAACACCATTAGCTAGCTAACTGATCGGCATACGATGTGCAAATTAGTGTCAGTCGGTAGTATGTGCCGATTAGTTGTTGTCGGTACACCGTATGCCACAGCCGCGCTATATTCTGAAATTTCAAATTTCATGTATTAATTTTGAATTGAAGAAAATGTATTATTAAAAAAAAAATTACAATCGAGTAGTTTAGTTAAACAATCTGGTACTTAACTTGATTATTTGTTCTCATTGTGATAAACATTGGTCTAAAAAAATCAACCGTAAATACTTAGTTTTTTTTAGCAAACGTACTTGGTTCTAGACACACCTTCTATATTTATTTTAAGGTACACCAATCAGTTTATTTATTTAAAATAAAATTAATATAGACCTAGTACGCTGGACAACTTCTATTTTTGCCGGACAAAGCGTGTTAGATATGGCAGCCGTATAGTTAGATCATTTCTTTATGAGACCAGCTAGATCTGGAGTCATGGCTGCAAGCATGGTCTTTTTTTACTTTTTTTTGCAAAAATGCTCTCCTTTTACTTGTAATAATAAGCCCATAATAACATGTTGCGTTAAGATTTCCTCGTCTGTAGTTTTCGCTGAAGGAATAATGCCTATGTATGCTACAATTTCGCCATGATTTTTTGAGATCGCACCAATTTTTAGGACAGACCTTCCTTAAAAAGAAAGGAGAAAGGAGAGACCGGGTCTTGATATTTTAAAGATTTCTCCAATTGATTGACACCGCCGATTACTTCCTTAACTGTTGACGTGATTGACGTTTTTCTTTTCATATTTTCCCTGAAGCATTTTGATGGTCTAGATAGGTCCAAAGTTTGATGTTGTTGTTTGATGGACTAGATGACTCTAACGTTTGATGCCCAAAGTGAGCCGCCAACTCCCATTTAATAGTAAAGATATATGCAGAGAAAGTGTGAGAGAAGCGTCTCACAAAAGAGAAGGGGTCCAACGAGCCCTGAGTTCGTGACGAGGCTGAATTGCGCGTTCCGAACTCTCGGCGACGGCAAAGACGGTGACGCGCGAACACAACAGAGAGGTGGATACGGGTTTTTTAATCCAGGTTTGGGATCCTCGTGAGGAGGTAAAGCCCCTACTGCTGCTTGGTTGTATTGCTCGCAGTGCTTCGCGAGGGTACAATGGAGAACCAATGCCTAGGGTTACAGATTCTAGGAATCGACCTTCTCCAAGGTAGGAGAATGCCTCCTTTTATAGGGAGGCTGGGCCTCTTCCCCCCCCCCCCCCCCAAATGTTGGGCGGGAAGGGTCACCACACAGTCGCCCCTTGAGGACCCGTTCTACGAGACTACTTTCGGTGGACTCGGTCTTCTTTGCCATGGTCGTCTGCTAGTCCTTCATAAAGACGGTCCTTCTGGTGTCGTCCTTCGCTCCCCGACGCCGCCCTTGTCCCCTTAGCAAAAGAGTGGTAAGGGATAGTTGCCTTGGCCCTGTTGACGTCCTCGGCGCACACACCTGTCGGTGGGCGCACCGACCTTTCTTTACCGAGGCGACCCCTCCGGGCCTGGTCTTCCCTGCTGGGTCTTGCCTTCTTCTTTCGTATTGTGGCAGGGTTGCTGGCATGCCCTCGGGTGTGCCCTGGCCCTCCCAATGTCTGATTGGGGACCCCGGGGAGTCGGGCTTCAACCGAGGCAGATGGCAGGGCCTGGGAGGGCCCTCACGAGGTGCCATCCTCGGAGTTTCCTCGTGAGACCTTCTACCAAACTCACCGCCACAGGAAAGGGCAGTGGCCCCCTTTGGTGGGCCTGTCGTCTGCAGGATCAGGGTACCTCAGGTACCAGGACTCCGATAGTAGCCCCTAGGCACTTGGCGTGCCCGTGCCCTCTCGTAGACGCGAAAGGGCAAGGGCTCCAATGTCCTACCTTGGGCGTGGCTGACGCGGTGCTCGACCCCTGGGCGCATCTCCACCGTATATTCGAATCGTCGGGCCTTGGGAACCGTCGGGAGAGATGGCATCCGCCTTGCCTCGGGAACCTCTCCCCACGACGTGACGGTTCGCTATGGGAGCCTACGACCCGTGCCACACCTCTAGCATAATGATGCCCTCCTTCGCCTTGTTAAATCAGGGCCTGGGCGCAGCGCCTCGTCTTCGACGTCGTCCTTCTTGACCCTCCTGATCCCCCTCCTCCGCTCTGGAGCACCGAAAACCCTATTTCTCCAATGGCACCCGAGCAACTCTCCGCGGGTGAAAATGGAAAATCTTTGGCGATAGACGAAGTGGAGGCACCACCCATGAAGCGAGGGTGTGGGAGGCTGCATGGCAGCGACCGCGGGAAGCATAGCGGTCGTGGTGCTGGCCCGGCCGGTGGCGTGGCTCTCGGGGCCACTGTGGCCATCGAGGGGGAGATGCTGGTTAGGAGAGGGCGTGGGCGGCCCCGCGGGAGTGGATGCGGGCCGCATGGTGGTCGTGGCGCCGGTACGGCCGGTGCCTCGGCTACAGGGGTTTCGATTGCTGTTGGTAGGGAGACGCTGGAGTGGCGAGGTTGCGGCCACCCTCGCGGCAGCGGCCAGGGACGTCACGGTGGACTCGATGGGGGGCGTGGTGCTGGTGCAAATCCCCCAGTGCTCCCTGCTCCCCCGCCTACGACAGACGTCATCAAGCTCGAGGATGACCCTGAGGTAGAGCGGGTCATCGACTTTGTCTTCATCCTCTAGGACGCGGACTAGTCCACCCGGGTGAAGCTCCCCTGGAACTTTGCTCTTGGGGTCGCGGGCGACATCCCTGGAGCCGTGCTGCTGAAGCACTCTAGCGGCGGCGACCGGTGGAGCATGAACATCGAGACCCCTACGTCGGGCGAGATATACCTCATTGTCGGGTGGGCCAAGTTCGTCTGCCACCATCACATCCATCAAGGCTCCCAGCTGCGATTCTGTTATGCCAGTGGAGGGGGTTTCACCGTGACGGTGTTCTACCCTCTTATGTGCTGTGTTGAGTTCCCGCACCTCCTCTAGAGGGTCCGACCAGGGTTCTGCCGTGGCCGCGGCTATCAGCCGCCGTCTTCATGTCATAGCGCCTTTCCAGCCTTTTGTCTCGTAAAGCAAGTCTGTGTCAAACTCGGCTGTATGGTTGCTCTGCTTAGGTTCGGTTTGCTAGTGGCACTGTCTAGGGCCCCGAGAAGAACTTTCTTCGACGCATCGTCATGCTCACCGCCTCCCTTCCTTACGCTGATGTTGGAGGCACCGTCCACCCTGTCTGACAAGGCACTGCGTCCGGCGAGGCCTCTGGGCACCTGCAGTGGTACTGCCTCAGAGAGCCTTGTGAGGGGCACTTACATGATAATGGCTCGCCGGCGGAGGTATTCGCCTTTCGGGGCGGCCAGTATTGTCGTCCAGTGTCGGGGGCCTCAGGCAAGGAAACCCGCTGTCATCACTAGTCTTTAGGAGTCGCCTCGCAAGGCCATCACTAAGGCACACACTCAACCTATTGGTCGCCTGGAGGGGTCCGTAGGCGTAGCGCCGAGTTTGGCCGCTGGAGTGTGATACCGTCCCGAGATGCCCCGTGATCCTCCCAAGGGAAAGACCGTAGGCCAAATGCTTATCCTGTTAGCCTCCTCCGAGGAGGAGACCATAGGTCTAGCTCAAATTTTGGCCGCTGGAGGGGAATACCCTCACAAGATGCCCCATGATCCTCCTGAGGGAAGGACTATAGGGCAAATGATTATCCTGTTGGCCTCCTTCGAGGAGGACACCGTAGGTCTAGCACAAATTTTGGCCACTTCAGCGGGATACCCTCACGAGCCGCCCTGTGATCCTCCCGAGGGAAAGACGTAGGGCAAATGCTTATCCTGTTAGGCTTCTTGGAGGAGTACACCGTAGGTCTAGCACGAATTTTGGCCGCTGGAGGGGGCTACCTTCATGAGCCGCCCTGCGATCCTCTCGAGGGAAAGACTGTAGGGCAAGTGCTTAACCTATTAGCCTCCTCCTCCGATGTGACCGTAGGTCTAGCACGAATTTTGGCCGCTCGAGGGGGATACCCTCATGAGCCACCCCGTGATCCTCCCGAGGGAAAGACCGTAGGGCAAATGCTTATCATGTTAGCCTCCACCAAGGAGGAGACCGTAGGTGACATGGGTAAACCTTACAGGTACTCAATATCAGCATATATAGTCCAGGCTAGAAGAAGCCCACGACGTGGCCCAATCAAGATTCAGGTGACCAAAGGAGACTCCGACTGCTTGCAGCACACGGCAAACCAAAGATAGAAGTTTAAAGGGAAAACCCTAACTTGTAACCGACTCGGCTAGGAGGGGGTGGCGAGGAGGACACTCACAACCCTAGTTTCCATACCATCGCTAGATTGCATCTACGCACCCCTGTAACTTTCGACTCCCTCGATAATTCCAAGAGCAGACAAGCAAGAGTAGGGTCCTCTACGAGGCCTGAACCTAGGTAAGCCTTGTGTCCCTGTGTGCTTGTTTGCTAGCCGATCAATGCCTCCAGCGCTCCCCACTTCCGCGAACGTAAGTCCATCTACGATGGCATTGATGAGTTAACCCCTCGTCAATTGGCATCGTCTGTGGGAAACATGAGTGCTGATGTTGCGGCTTCTGATTCGTCCATTTTGCATCACTATTCTTTATCATAATTTACTATTATTCATTGATATATTTCATATTAAGAGATGATACTTATGTTATTTCATCTATTTTTGCATGGTTGATGACTTTTGGAGGACGGACCGCTGAAGTCAGGATTCTGATGGAAAAGGCAATGTTTGGAGGCGAAATTCGCGAAGATCACAAAATCCCCGAAAATACATGGAAAATTCTTTTTTTCTAGAAGACGAAGGATGCCAGAAGGGGGAGCGGAGTTGGGCCACAGGGGGGCCACACCACCCCCTGGCGAGGCCAGCCTAGGTCGCGCCACCAGGTGGTGTGACTGCCCTAGTCCACCTCTGGCTCTCCCCTCTGGCGTATATAATCCTCTTGAAACCATAATACTCGGGGAGCGACTACAGAAAGATTCCGCCGCCTCTGTGGGGCGGAAAACACCGAGAGAGAAAGATCTCTCCGGCAGATAGATTTCTGCCGAGGGAATTCCTTCCCGAAGAGGGGAGATCGTCGCCATCAACACCACCATCAAGCTGGACTTCATCAAGATCATCATCATCACCACCATCATCACCATTAGCACCCTCATCACCATCTCCATATTGCTGTAACAATTGGATTGAATTTTGCATAGTTCTTAGGGGAAACTTTCCTAGTGTTGATTACTCTTTATAGTTGATGCTATTGAGTGGAACTGTTGAATTATTGTTTATGTTCAGATTGTTATACATCATTATTCCATCTCTGATCATGATGCATATGATGTCTTGTGAGTATTTTGTTTTGTTCTTGAGGACATGGGAGAAGTCATGTCGTTAGTAGTGGAGTTGTGTTGAGAAAGATTCAATAGTTTGATATTTAAGTTGTGGCGTACTTCTTCTAGTGGTTTCATGTGAACGTCGACTACATGACACTTCACCTATATGGGCCTAGGGGAATTCATTGTGTATTTGGCTACTAATCGTAGGGGTTGCCGGAGTGACAGAAACCTGAACCCCTGTTAGGAAACCATTGCACAAGGGACGTCAGGGTCTTAGAGTTTAAAGCTTTGGTTAGGATTTTACCTTAATTACTTTCTTGTACTTACGAATGTTTGCCAGGGGTATAGTCACAAGTATGTATTAGTCTTAGGAAGGTCGGTACATTAGCACAGGTTCACCCACACAACACTTAGCAAGCTAAAGAAGATTAATCAACTATATGAAGCGAAAGCACTTGACAGTCTTCCCGTGTGTCCTCTAGAACGTTTGGTCATCTTAAGTAATACAACTGGCTTGTCCTTTGCTGAATAAAGGATTGGACCACTTGCTGCATTTATTCTTACTGTCTTTTATTTAGTCGTACTTTATTTACTTGCTTTATCAAAAACCCCTAAAAATCCGTTTGCTAAGTATTTGCAGAGAATTCCTGATCCATACCACTAGCCAACACCTTCTGCTCCTCGTTGGGTTCGACACTCTTACTTATCGAAAATAATACGATACACCCCCTATACCTGTGGGTCATCAATCAGCATGTATGGTCTAGGCTAGAATAAGCCCACGACATTGCTAGGGCACAATCAAGATTAGGGTGACCAAAGGAGACTCCGACTGCTTGTAGCACACGACAAACTAAAGATAGAAGTTTAAAGGGAAAACCCTAACTTGTAACCGACTCGGCCTGCTATCCCGAGACCTAGCCTATCTGTATAAAGGCTAGGAGGGGGCAGTGAGGAGGACAATCAGAACCCTAGTTTCCACACCATCGCTAGATTGCATCTGTGCACCCAATGTATCTTTCGACTCCCTTGATAATTCCAAGAGTAGACAAGAAGGAGTAGGGTCCTCTACGAGGCCTAAACCTGGGTAAACCTTGCGTCCATGTGTGCTTGTTTTATAGCTGATTGATACCTCCAGCGCTCCCCACTTCCTCGAACCTAAGTCCATCTGCGATGGGCATTGATGAGTTAACCCCTTGTCAGTAGGTCTAGCATGGATTTTGGCGACTTGAGGGGGATACCCTCACGAGCCGTCCTATTATCCTCCTGAGGGGAAGACCATAGGGCAAGTACACTTTGTTGGGTTCCCCATGAGTGTCAGGCGGGTATCCTAAGCCAGGGGTCATGGGTGACTCATTGCCTGGCTGGCCTTCAAATTCAGAGCTCGACACTTTAGGTCCTGGGTCAAAAAGCGACGACCCATTCATGTGGTAGGAACCGTGTGTGAGTTGACTTGTTGTCGAAACCACCCCTCTCGAGCACTAGGTACCGTGGGTGAGTTGACTTGTAGCCGGAGCCGGTCGGTAAGTTCAGAACTCCACACTTTAGGCCCTGGGTCAAGAAGGCATGGCCTCCTTCGAGCACCAGGGACCGTGGGCGAGGTGAAACATTACTGGGGCCGCTCCACAAGTTCAGCGCTCGACACTTTAGGCCCTGGGTCCACAAGCGGTGGCCCTATGATAGGCACCTTGCCTAGCACCCCCGCTCGCATCGCAGTTGTCGAGGAATCACAGGAACACGCAGCTTCGGAAAACATTTTCTCAAAAAAGGCGATAAACCGATAGAAAAATTGGTGCAAAGCATAAAATCTGCAAAAGAGGAATGGAAAATAAGTCCAACTTATTACAAAGCCTCATAACCAGGATAGGGCTCCAAGGCAGGAGGCGGCAAAAGCAAGCAAAGCAGGGGGTTCACCTTCCTGGAGCAGTGATGATGGCTTTCTGGAGGGGGTTATGTCTAGACTAAGGGCATCATAGGACACGAGCTGGCATGATCGCCCGAGCCTTGTGGGGGTAGCCCACCGTGTCCCCATCCTCGATAGCATCTGGCTGGAAGACGAGGGCATACCAAGGGTGGGTGTTGTAAATCTCTAGAGCCCCCGAGGCCCCATCCTCGACAACATCTGGTTGGAAGACGGGGGCATACCAAGGGTGGATGATGCAACTATCCAGAGCCCCTAGGTCGCCATCCTCAACAACATCTGGCTAGAAGACGGGCCATACCGAGGGTGGGCTCCCGAGGCCCCGGGAGCCCCCCATGTCCAACGCAGCGAGGGTCCCCGTCCGGTCATCACGCTAACACTTGGGCATCCTTGCCCAGCATTCTCCTTCTGGTCCTTAGCCAAATGGCTTCCTAGCCGACCGCCTTGCCCACTATCGTTCTTGCATTTCTTTGGGCCTTCGTGTTCCATACGGATTGCCTTGAGCATGAAACATTGGCTAGTGTCGTGCCCCCGGATGCGGTGGAAGAAACAGTAAGGACACTCCCCGTCCTCCTCCTCCAAGTCCTTCCCGCGGGGGCGCTTCTGCTCGTCTCCTTTCTGACGGGTGCCCGTGGCCCCGCCCTCGGAGTTGACGGGTGCGGGGTGCTCTGGTTCCGCCGTCGCTCCCGTTGCGAGTGGGAGGGTGCCTGACCAGCGGCTGGGGACATGGGCAAGGGAGCCACGAGAACTCACTGCAGGCGGAGGCATACTCCTTCGAATCTCTAAGAGGAGTAGCGAGCGATGAAAGGGGGCCGACCAAGGTCCGACAGACCCTTGCGGGAGGCCTACCCCTCGAACCCTGGGCGCATCCTCCCGGCTCCGGGGAAAGTAGTCCGCCCTAGCACAACTATCTATTCCGTCCTCCTAGATGTCGCGGGGCAGCCTGCTGGGAGCTTGCAAGTGTAGGGATCTCTTTCCCATCCTAGCGGCGGGGTGTTTCGATGGTCACCCTCCGACTAGGTGACAACGTCACAGCGCCTGGGGGCGCCACCGGGGCACCAGGTCGTGTAGTGACGCCTGGCCTCCAAAGCCTCGTTCTCGAACCGATCCCCTAGCCGCGGGAAAGTGAGGGCGGCGATGTCGAGGATCCTAGTGAGGTATGTGGTCCACCTTTCCTGGTCCAGGTCAGTCGGCGGGCGGAGGGGTTATGCCCATGCCGCGAGCTTAGTCGTCTCTGGTGCGGGTCGGCCAGGCCGACAGTGCGGGGGCACGGCGTGGTAGGGTGCCGTGTCCCCGCCGGGGAGAAGCCATGGCCCCCAAGGCGGAGAAAAGGGGAAACCAATCTGGCCCCCATCCATGCAGCATGTGTTGTGGGGGGGCATGGTCCATCCTTGGTGTTGCAATGTTGCGACAGGCATTTTGGGGTCTTCACGAGACCACGTCATTGCGACGGGCGTGGTGCCTCCCTGGTCTCGACTCGGCGTGGACCGACAAGCCAATGGCATTCGTGAAGGTCATCGGAGCGCTCCTCAGCCCCCTACCCGGCGCGCCAAATGTTGGAGAAGTGTCCCGCAAATGAACATGGGTCCAATGATCCCTGAGTTTGTGAGGGGGCTGGATCACGCGTTCCGAGCTTCTCGGTGACGGCAAAGACGGTGGCACGCGAATATGAAAGAGATCTAGACGCGAGGTTAATTCACATGTATTTAAGTAGTTTGTCCCTAAGATTATTATGCACAACAATGGGACGTTAAAACCCTCCTGCTCCGTGAGGCAATCCGCCTTGCATAGACCTTCCGCAGACACAACCACTAGAGGTCCAGAGCCATGGGCGCAGCAGGGTGAGGAGGAGCAGCAACGAGATCGATTGCGACGACATGGCAGCGCTCTTGGTGCTCCTGCACACCGTTCCAACGACAATGGTACCACTGCTTGCAAAGGAGACATGGGACGTCCGAGGTGGGGGTGAGCCGTGTCTCGTTGCTTTCCGTCTGGGCGGCGACAGCCCAGAGGTTGCAAGGAAGGTGAGTCGCTCGACATCTTCAGGCGGAGTCTTATGGTTGTTATTATTATTCTTCGTGGCCTGGGCAGGGGTTGGTATTGCCGGCAACGATCCGTGCGTGTCGCCATCAGTAGCGGCGAACTCGCTAGCTATGGCGATCATTGCGTTGAGGTTGAGCTCATTGTTGTCCTGCTTGCGCTTCAACGTATGCCAGAGCAAAGTTCCCTTCTCTAGACCGTTGATGAAGGCGGCCATAGTGGTTTGTTCATGCACCCCTGCGCAGGAATTTTTCATATCTAGCCAGCGAGAGACGTAGGCATGAGAGGTTTCATCGTTTTCTTGTACGCACCGATGTAGGTCTCCGACAGTGCACAGATGCTTGTACGTACCCTCAAAGTTCTTGGTGAATGCTTCATGCATGTCCAACCAATTGCATATTGATTTCTCCGGCAAGTCATCAATCAATTGTCGGGAGGCACTAGTGAGCATTAGTGGGAGGTACTTGACGGTGACATTAGGGTTTCCCCCTGCGATGTGAATCGCTTCACTATTGTCCTGCAACCATGTACTAGTCTAGCTGTGTCGTCATAAGGCTTGATAGTTTTGTCTATCCGGACGCCCTGGGATAGGTTGTGGCCCGTATTACTGGTCCAAAACAACATGCCCCAATGCATGGGAGCTCCCGAGCTTCTTGGATCTTGTCCAGGCATGAGCGTGCGACATACGACTCTGGTTTCTTTCCTTTTTCGTCATGGGGAGGGGAGTTGCGGCGTGATCTGTGAGATCCACCGTGTCCTCCGCCATGATGGCTGCTAGGCGGCGACGGTTGTGGTGGAGGCAGTGGGTTAGCCTTCTTGCTGTTTCCCTCCTACGACTCCTCACGCCTGTCGCGATTTCTCGTCGGACGTGGCGGTTCCTTGTGGGACCTGCTCCTATGTCCTTCAACGCCGCTGCGCTGTCCGGCATGTCGGTTCTGCTCACCCTGGTCGCGTATAACGATGCCAACCTAGGGATGCCTAGGTGGTGGCATGCTTGTACGGTGGCGCAGCTGGGGTTCCTCGTGATGCCGGGATGGTGGTGGAGGTGGTGACCGACGAGGATGAACCTTTTCTCCGTGATCGGAGGGTATGGGCATAGCATCAGCCTTGTTGCGTGCGTCCCTCCGTCTTCGCTTTGTGGATCCTGTATGTGATCCCTCGTCACAGGGAGATTTTGGCCTTCTACGGCTTTTCAGGGTTGACTGGCAAAGCTCTGGGTTGGACTCAACCCTCTGCGAGGTAGCCTTTTCCTATTGCTTGCATGCCTTGGCGACAGGGTCATATACCTGAGCAACTGCTTATGGCGACCTGTCCTGTTCCAGGAGGGTATTGGCGACGGCAATGTTGAGGGAGGGAGTTGGCATTACTTGCCTCCCCTCTAAATCAATGTATCGGGTGGCTTTTGCCGGTTTGGATCCCTCATATCACAACCTGCGTCGAACGCTAGGATCTTCGACGAAGTGAGTTGGTGCTTTCTTTGCCTTTTTCTTTAGAAGCAACTGCTTGTACTTAGCCTCCATAGCTCTTGCCGCCTTAATTGATTGTTGTGCCTTAACCATGTCTTCGTCTAGCTTAGCGTCCTGCTCCGCAATGCACTTGGCCTCCGCTAGGATTGCCGCACGCTTCCCATCAAGCTCCGTAATATCTGAATATGGGCGACGGTAATGATCTCAACGAGGAGTGTGCCATAGATTGCCTTGTCGGTGGGAGTAACAAATGGGTTTCCAGCTGCAGATGTTGATGGTGGCATTGGCGGGTGGTTTGACTGCCTGGCAGTACTGGGGGCCGTGGTGAGTTCATGTGCCGGTTGCGGGCGGATAACCAGAGGGGGCAAGGCCTTGGTCGGAGCCTAAGGCTCTGCGGCTTTCTTGGTAGCTGCTGCTCTGGTAACCGCTGGCGTGGGCGGAGCTCTCTTATGATCCGGTTCCTGTCCGTCATCTTCATCACACTCCCAATGGCGACTAGCACCTGGTGGGATGTGTTGGTCTTCTCAGCGCACTCTGCCTTCTTGATCTCCTGCTCGATCTCCCTCATAACAACATCGTATTCTTCTGAGTTAGCGTCCAAGCCGCCGGCATACATATTGATGTCAGCATATATCGCGTGGAGGAAGGAGTCGGAGTTGGCTTCGGTGTTGTTGATGGCGGATGTGGAGGGTGATGGAGGCAGGCCGTTGTTGTTGTTTCCTCCTCCAGCTATGACGGCGATTGTCTCCTTAGCGTCCTCATTGGCGTCCGCGTATTTGTTGACGATTGTGACCATCTCACCAAGGGTGAGAGGACCCGTGGCGTGCCGCCTTGGGAGGGTATGCTGGAGGAGTATTCCGGGTGTGAGCCCTTCCATGAAGTGCTACACAAGTTCGTCGGCGCGGTCGCCCTCTAGGGTTTCCCTCACCCTCATCCATCTGGCGAGGTATTCGCGGGAAGGTTCTTCGTCCCTTTGAACGCATCTGGCCAGATCGAAGATGGTGACGACGCCGACAAAGTATGACCTGCACATCACTAACGCTTGGGGAAACCAAGTGGATTTGCGGGGTCCTTCCACCTTTATATCCTGCACATGGGCGGTTTGGGTGGGCCTTGAATTTTCCTGATCTGAGCCACCATACTCCAAAGAGAGATACGGCCTAGATCCTTCCGCGAACGTGTCCAGCTCATAAGCGGTCCGTGCAGGGCTTGACAAGTTTCTGACTTCCTGGGAGCTAGGACCCGAGTCAGTTTCACCGATGAAGATGTGGATGTCTCCGAAGGCGATGACAGAGCAGCGCATAGGGTTCGTCTTCGCTAGCACCCAGAACTCATCTAGAGGGACGATCGGGACGTTGCCAGAGAAGATAACCCGTCCAATGGCTACAGTGTGGTCGATTCCCGCGAAGAGATTAGACCTCGCCTAGTGTAGAGCTTGAAGCGCCTCTTTCCCCATGGTGGGCGCCAACTGTCGTGGTATTGCTGACGAGTATGCCATGGAGGGGTCCTCATAGTGCGTGTTTAGAGATGTGGGGTAAGGCGGAGAGTTGGCGGATACGAGGTAACACAGCTTACCCAGGTTCAAGTCCCACAACGGTGGCGAAACTCTAATCCTAGTATAAATCACTATAATGACAATATGCTGAGTTACAGAGATAGGTTCGTTGTGCGAGGTGTTGCACGTTGTACATAGCAATCTAGGTTGTGCCCTAAAGCTCTCATAGGCCCGGTTTATGAAGGCACCAGAACCTAGGGTTTACAGGGAAAGATCCTTGTCGGACAAGATAAAGAGTCTTACACTAATACGAACTAGTCTTTCGTGTCTTGCACTCCAAGGCTCCGAGCATGGACCTATCTTCTGGATCTGTCTAACTGGGCCGCCCAGCAGGCCATAGGCCTTGCTACTAACTGTTGGCCACCCAGGTTAACCGGAATAGAGACACGCTATGATGATACACATTTAGCATATCCCCAACACCTAGGTATGAGGACTCCGATAGAAAGCCAATGATGATACCTAAAGAGAAAAGCTTGCAAATTTGGAGGACCTGGTCATTCATTTTAACTATGCTTCTTCCTTTTATACATGTAATTATACAAATTTATTGTAGCATTCAGAGTGTGATGGTACTTGAACTCCTAAGTGGGCTAGATAGTTAATGAAATAAATGAAATGTAATGGATATCTCCTTCTGAAACAAACATGAAATTAGCTCGTTATAAAATGTTTCTTTTTTGCGGACCATTTTGATTCCTTGCGCCGCTATAGATTTGAGATGTAGAAGGAACACACCAGTTTTTGATTGATATTGTTCAGGCGAAATAGGAATGATAGTCTTTTCTATACAAATTATAACCTTGATAAAAATGTCTTGTATGTACTGCAATTAACAAAGGGATGTCCTAGGCCTTGGTAGTCAGTGATCAAATAATAAAATTAAATGTAATCTCACAAAAATAAAAATAAAGTGGCCAAAATTATACTATAATCGCATGTCTTGTAATTACGGAGAGGAATCTCAGTCACAATAGTATTGAAGGTTGTAACGAATAGTCCGAGTACAAAGATAGTACCTAAAGTCGCAATGATATAATGATGAATTATTACAAAATGAAAATATTTTTTAATATTATGTGAATTTCTTCTTATATGTAGATATTTATGGGCATTCCATATTTATTACATGTAGGACGAATGAAAAAATTTAAAATCCCGTGTGGCGTGTCAATTCACATGTATTTAACTAGTTTGTTCCTAAGATTATTATGCACAACAATGGGACTGCTCCGAGAGGCAACCCGGCTTGCACAGACCTTCCGCGGACACAGCCACCAGAGGTCCAGAGCCATGGGCGCAGCAGGGTGAGGAGGAGCGGCAACGAGATTGATTGCGACGACATGGCAGCACTCTTGGCGCTCCTGCACTCCGTTCCACCGACAATGGTACCACTGCTCGTAAAGAAGACATGGGACGTCCGAGGTAGGGGTGAGCCGTGTCTTGTTGCTTTCCGTCTGGGCGGCGACGGCCCAGAGGTTGCAAGGAAGGAGCGTGTGTACCTGGCGCATGTCCGGGCACGATGCCATCGACTGCTCGTACTACTAGCGTCGAGCTAATGAAGGAGTTAGTCCATGAGAATGTGGCAGTAGATATCAAGCTCAGCATTACAGATCGATCGGTAAGACACAACTACGATTCAAAGAATCAAGCCTGGCATGTAAGCATGTGTTCATGTTATGACCACAACAATTACACGCTTACATCGTGAGAAAACCAAAACCATGGATCCATGCATGAGACCATAAATACATGCATCATCCAATAAATCACCTCAGCTTAAGATGGATCTACGGTACAAGCTCAGGTTCATGTTCACACCAAAAGGGAATTATACAATGGAACTCGATTGAAACAAATGAAACAAATTGACACCGGTCTATATAATAGAGTAGAGTCTATGAAAATTTTTGTAACCTAGAAAAATTATTCGATAGCATATATATCTCGGCGGAGAGAGAGAGATTTCTCTCCCAGTCGTCCATCACTGGATGGAGCAACAGCAACCTTTCTTGTGGTCGTCATCTTCGAAGGTGTCCGCGGGCGCGCTGTATGGCGTGTCGTGAGGCGGGGGGCCCTGGGTCTGCCGCCGAACGGAGTGTAGTAGTAGCTGGCCTGCGGCGGTGCAGGGAGAGGACCGTGCAGGGGGTATCCACCGCCCACGCCGAGCATGGCTGCCGGGAAAGGAGAGCTTGGAGCAGGCCATGGGGCGGGATCACGGCGTGTGCACCGCCCACCGGAGGAGCAGGCGCCGCTCTGAAGTTGGGCAGGAGGAAGACGGGCCTCCTCAGTCTGGCCGCGAGCAGCTCCCCTAGCGCGGCTGGGTCGGCCGTGGCGATGATGGCGACGTGCCCCGTCACCAACGACGCACATACGTCCACCACACCTGACAAGAACATCAATGGTAGGGTATAAAGTATGCATCTGGAATTCGATCGACACTGGTACTCTCGCAATCGCGCGTACGTACCTGGAACCTTCAATAGCTTGGTCTTGATCTTCTTCTCCCTGTAGGTGTTGTGAACGCCCATCTTGGCTACAAATACAAAGGTAGCCATTGCTCCTCAATCTTTTTCTCCAACCGGCGGTGGTGCCTGTACCTTTGTATGGGCTTGATCTCATTGATTCGACGCAACTATTTATAGGACTCTAGGAAGTCGATCGGGCGTGGCGATCGCCAGCTGGAAGAATCGCAAATCCCTTGATTGCCTCTGGCCGTCGCCGATATACTGCCGTTCTGAAACTCTGATTTACTGCCATTCCGAAATTCCGAATTAACTCACGCCTTCCTTTAATGGATCGGCAGCTTAATCCGCACGCAGCTGGATATTACGTGGCGGAGGGAGAAAAGAAAAGAAGAAGGGTCTCAGGCGACTTATTTTCTCATGTCACAACAATGACGTCATCGATAATATTTGGTCCAGCTATTCGTAATGCCCCTTTTTTTTCAGTCGCAGACGGGACACCGGCCTGACTCCTGAGGTCAACATGCCATGGGAAAGCTCTCGTGGGCTATACCGTGAAACTTGAACATCGCTAATTTTATGTATAGGTCACTTTAATGTAAATGCACCTGCTCTTTATTTTCGGAGTATATACATATTTGCCGAGTGTCACTACAACCTCAAAAATGCAAAGACGCAGTGTATATAATTACTAGTTGAGTGCCCATGCGTTGCTACGGATGAAAATGCAGATAAATAAATCAAACAGATGACTACACCGCTCATAGAAACAATAGTAATGTTAGTCCATCACTGTAAGTCACAAGTTGATATGTTTTATCTCGACAAGAGGATCTACTTTTCGATATGTTGTCCAAGCAAAATCTCCACATCAATAACATTCTTGTGGAATCCTTGCACCACGAGGCCATATTGCTAAAAGAACTTGTCTGATGGTAAATACATTTTATTATTATTTATATTAATAATAAATAAAAATAATTTAATGTGTAATGATTGTTGTTTGTGCAACATCGCTTCCAGTCTTCTAAATATCATGTGAACATTACAAAGGAAATTCTGAAGATGTTCAACTGTAGATGAAAGATGAAGTCTGTAAAACAGCTACCGTTTTGTTAGAATCTATACAGAGAATATACGGGAAACATCACAACAACTAGTGGATTACTTTATAGAAAATCTCTACAGATAGAGCAAACAAACTGAAACGGACCGACCACTGCTTTCCCCTCTCTTTCTTGCCTCTTCTCAATCTCCATACGCTCCACCGACCATGCACTGTAGGCTCATCCAATCTGGCGAGCTCGCTAGTGCCAAGAACTTGGCCCTTGCTCACTGCCAGCTCATTCTCTTCGCACTGTCTCCTCCGATTGCCCAATTTTACGATGCTCCTAATCCAAGTGGCTTGCATGGTAAGCCTGAATGAGAGCTCTGTGCGAGGCGCATTCCTAGGGGCGGCGATGTGTTAACGAGCCAAGTGGTACATGACACCATGGAGGGAGCATCGTTGGCTTACTACGGAACATAGTGGCTCCCATCGACATTCGTTGGTACTTTTTGAAGATCCCCCACGCGAAGAGGTGACCACTCTGGACCTCTCCTCTCCCTCCCTTCAAACCAAACAAAACAAAAACAAAAGAGAAAATGGGAACTCCAATAGAGATTAGAACTTGCCGAACCACTCCTAGCCATTTTCCAAATGAAAGAAACAAGGTTATTTAAATAATGACTTGTGTTCTTAGTTCAACATTTTTCAAAATAACGACGTATTTAGCCATAGATTGAAGATAAGCAAGTCATCACACCTTATTTCGACAACTTCTTCTCTGAAAGAGAATTCTTCAGATCCTAATAGCACGTTACCACACTTGATTCTCCAATTAAAACCTAGCACACATAATCAACAATGGATGTAGCGTGTGAAACATTAAGAACAACATATATGGCGGAAGAAAAAACAAATTGTATGTGAACATCAACAAGGTGATTACAATGCAATAAACAAACTTGGATCAAAGACATCTCTAAATCTTGAGGTAGCATATCCCTGAGTCTGACAAACCATATTTTATATTTAACAACTTTCCTGATGGTTCTTAGGACAAAAAAAAATAACAGGGATCAACACCTATGCACTGGAGGAAATTATCCATGGGAGTATTAAATAATATATCTTATCACCACACAAGAATAAATTAGCAGCAGAGCACAATAAAAACACACCTTCGACTGCAATGTCAGGTTCTTCATGGCAGCTGCTTGCTTGGTAGAACACCTGCTATCGTTAATATTTGGTGATGGATACAGACACACACATGAGAACTCAACATAACAAGACACATAAATAAATACCTTAAAAATGTGGAGCAGACTAACACTTCTACATTGGAAGGGGAGGAAGACGTCTTGCATGAAAAAATGGTTGCAAATCCCTTTCGTTGCATTGAAGCCTATACACATGTAACAATCTAGTTGCAAATTTGAGGTGTTCAGTGTAAACATAGGATCACTTAATATTGGCTGGTACTGTGCAACCCTCAAATAATGACACAACCAAAGTGATGAACAAATGCACATTGCAAACATACTTGACACTACTTAATAATTTGGTACTACATGTATGTTCCTCCCCTATTCGGCAACAAATGGTGCACTAATCTATAAAGTCAAACATTAACATGCATGCACTGCGAAGAAAACCACGAAGTAACCAATGGTTGGAACCAAACCTGGATACTCTGACGATTAGCTAATTCAAAACTGTTGTTGGAGCCTACCATACATTGCTTATTCTTAGGTACATTCCTTAAAACTGAAAATTTTGAGCATGGTTTCTTATTGAAAGTCAAATTCTTCTCATTATCCAACATAGCCTCCTTTGTGATAGAGGACTAAGGGTGGATCCCTTGGAAGCCCATTGTGCTTGCATGGTACAATATTAATATGCAAAACTTTATGAATTGAAAGACTAACCACTACTGGGACAAAGCTACTGATAAGCCATGTAGATGCACAGTGGTACATTATTAATATGCAAAAAGACAGAAGTATGTTATGTTCTGTTTCAACAAAAGAAATGGAATCAAATAAAGAACTCTCTTTGTCCCGAGTTAGATGTCCCAAATATTCGTAGGTTCACATGTATCTATACACTAAAAACTAAAACACACGACAAGTAATTCGAGGGAGTATATACTCAGGCTAGGAAATAGTCCACAAAAGATTTCATTTCAACTATAAGAAAAGAAAAAACTAACTTCCTTAAGAGCATCTCCACTCGGGGTCCCAAGAGGCCGTTTCCAGGGTGAATTTTTCATCTAGACGGCGAAAAATGGTCTAGTCGCGTTCCTAGGACGCCGAATTGGTCCGGATTTGGCCCAACTTTCATCCGGCGTTCCCAGGCCGAACCCATGGTGCTGGGAACCGCCTGGGAACGCCAGACGCTGCGGAATCGGCGAAAAAAATAGCTACGCCCGTGGCCCCGTCCTGTCAGCGAGGAAAAGTCGAGTCGTCCTCATCCCGTCGCCTCGGCTCCCACGACGGACCGCCGAGCAATGACTGCCTGTCTCATCGTCCACGCGTTGCCTTAATGGTGCGCCACCACCGGCCTGACTTCCCGCCGTGTCGCGTTTTCCCGCGCACGCCGCTAAACCGCTCCTGTATTCACCGCCCTGTTTGGCTATAAATGTCGGCGCCCTCGCCGCTTCACAGGAACAGTCTCTCAGCCTCTCCTCTCCCCAACCACGAACGCCATACTCCGGCAAAAAAGAAGCAGCACTGGGCGGAAGAAATTGCGGAGCACTACCCCGGTGATCCCGCGGCGGCGAAAGGCTTCGGAGGGAATTTCCTCCAGCCGTGGGAGGCGGGGATGATACACGACGTCGGCTACATGGCACCGCCGGACTTCAGGTGTCCGCCCACCTGGAGGCTCAGCACCAGCGGCGTGCCGGTGCTGCCGGTACCCTAGGACGCCGAGATGGTGGAGGAGATCGAGGACGCCATCACGGCGATGGAGGACCCAGAGCTCGCCGAAGACCCCGGTAACCTAGTTTACGGGGAAATCTTTTTTGTCGAGCGCCGGAACATCGAGCTCGCCGCCCACGACGGCCCGCCCAGCACGTCGCCGAAGCGCCACAACGCGGCGACACACCGTCGTTGGTGGAGCGCACCAGGACGGACCCTCGTGGCTGTCCTAGAGCACATGGCCGCCGGGGACTGCCCCAAACTCGGCTTGCCTCCTCATTCCCCAGCGCTTGCTGCATGGCACCGCCCCGGGGCGAACTGGCTGCCCAGGAGGATGGGCAGCCTCAGCTCCTCGTCCTCCTCCACCGCGGCGTCGCGCCCGTCTGGCTCCACGCCGGCGCAATTGTCGCGCGCCACCAGCGAGGCCGCTCGCACTCCCGTCCTGCGGCCTGTGATGAGGGAGGCTGAGATACCAGCGCGCTCGCTGCCGAGGACGCGCGCGGGGGGCATCGTCATCAACGAAGGTGGCGCGCCCTCGCGCACGACGAAGTTCAAGCTAGCAGACTGGGCCGTCCCAGTTGACGAGGACGCCTTCGTCATGAAAATGGCGATGGAGCATTCTCTGAACGACGTCCTGCCCATGCACACCCCCGACGCCTATGCCTGGTATAGGATGGACTGGGAGCAGGAGGAGGCACGACGAGTCCAGCGCCTGTAGGAGCAAGCCGAGCGTGATGCCACGCGCGCCGCTCGTCGTCAGCGCCCGCCCCAGGGCGCGCCCCTAATCTTCGTCGATGACGACGTCGACAACCAGGGTGTGCCCTCAACTCCGTCGTGACGCTGTGGAGACACCGGCCAACGCAGCCCGCGTCCCGCGCAGCCGCCGAGCATCGACGGCACCCGCGACGCAGACTACACATGCTTCTACCGCAGCTTCGGCATCTCCTCGCCTAGTAGTTACTTTTATGTTTTTTTTGTTTTTTAGCCTAATGCAGCCAAAATTCAGGTATATGTCCAAATTTGGCTAACTATGTACGAACTCGTATCTATTTAATTAAGATCGCCTATATTTGCCCAATTTTCGCCAAGTTTGATCAAAATTCGCCCAAACGTGGGAAATCAGCCTAGGAACGCGAATGGGAAAAAGACCGTTCCGAGGCTGAAAGTTACATCTGTCCGGCGGGCCGGATTTCGGCCTAGAAACGCGCAACAACGAGTGGAGATGCTCTAATATGTACAGTGGATATGACTTTAAAAAGACATTCAAGTTTATTGCACTCTCTTAGACTTTGTGCTTGGATATGACTTGTTGAAGAAATGTGAACATTAAGAAACAATTGTGAAATTTATGGAACAGGGAAAGTGTGAAAGGTATGAACTCACATTTCCAAATAGTTGAACTGCACGGACTGGACAGGTTCACGCGGCTCTTGCCGAGATGCATGTTCTACACCGCATTGAGAATCTCCTTGACCTTTTCTGAATGATTTCATCGGACAAAATAATGAATCACATGGATTGAAACACAACACTTACAGAAAAGTTGCGCACCAATCTCAGCATATCCCACACACCTGCTTGAGCAATGAAGAAATAGTGTTCCTCTGGCTGGTGGACGAACGGCAACGTCGCTGTGATGGTACGAGCGATCAGGCGCAGCCTGTGATCGGCCACCATGCAGCAATGGCTCCATGTATCGGTTCCCTCCTCGACGGTTCCGCGGCAGTTGGCTATGGATCAACGCAACGCAAGTGGCCCCAACTCCGGATCCGGCCAAAAAGAGGATAGGAGTGTGTAGGCTAGGACACGACACCCGCGCCACCAGATCCATGGGAACAACGGCGACGGATGTGGTAGGAGATATCGTCGAGGAGTAGCACGTCGGCAAGGCCCTCCCCTCACCTTGGGGCGCAGGACGTACGACGGGATCAAGAATGCGGAGGCGGCAGTAGGTTTGCGTGATGGGGGCACAAGTCACAACAGATGTGAGATTGTGTGGTGGCAGTAGGTTTGCGTGTCGCAGGCAGGGGAAGGGGCACAAGCAGCGGCCTCACCCTGGCGATCTGAGACGAGAGCCTCATGGGATCTGTTGAAGGTGGTCGCAAGATTCGATTCTGGCCATCCTTATTCAAAGTTGCCTCCTCATCCCTTCATGGTCACCTCGCGAAAGGATGCAGACTCTCCTCTTTCAGGATAGCGGCAGCGGGGTGCTTTGGTACGGGCAGATTTTGCGGAGGGTCAACCGGGAGAGAGGAGGTGAGGTGAGTGGTTGCGGTCACGCGCTAGGCCCACCTGTCGGCGCCAAAGCCACGAAGCGACGAAGGGAGAGGACATACATGCGACGAAGCGCGAGAGGTATTGTCGACCACAGAACTTGTCGGTGGCAGAGAAGGGTAATTACCCAGCCAGCCATTGAGACGATGTATCATGCACCGTCGGGTCTAGATTTGATGGTCTAGATTACTCCAATTTTTGATGTTTGAGGATGACCTACGATCACCAACTCCCATTTAATAGTAAAGATTTCCCTGAGTGTCTACAACTAAGGGGTGCGGAAAATATCCAGAACCAATCCCGGTTCGCTTCGTCCCTCGTGCCGTCCTCCCGTTGGCGACTCGGGGTCAACTAGGGTTTCGGCACGCCACCCTTCCCTCGTCGACGCGCGACGTGGCCTCTGTCCACGCTCGTTTGTTCATCGGTGAAGGCGGCGACCAGGATCCCGTTGCTCCAGCTCGTGTCGAATGAATTTGGGCTCTAGGGTGGCCATCTTGGCCGGAGAGGCGGAGTCGACCTTCGGCAGGTGGCATCCACGGTGCTGGCCAGTTATCTCGGCAGCGGCGGTGGCAAGACTGTGGCGTGCATCATTCGAGGCGGGAGAGCGATATTAACGACCCTCTTATCCTAATGAGAATCAATTTCTCTCCTCCCTCTGACCTCTTCCTCATCATTGGATATAGGCACTGGTGGTCTCATCGACTTTGGTGAAGACGGGATGCTGGTGGTGAAGGACCAGACGGGGGGAAACCATTGGTCGGATGGTCCAACCACGAAGATAATGACACCCTTTGGGCACCTCTATCCTCCTTTGAGGTGTCGTCGAGGTCCCTCCTCCCCACCCCCATTCCCCGCGTGCAAGCCCAAATCCAGGAGAAAAAAAGGACATGCTACTGTTAGAGATGTATAGCTCTTCTTTGTATATATCCATTGTAAGAGACATGCTCCTGCTGCTTCTGAAGATCTTCTCGGGAACGAGCTTCTGATCTAGCGAACCGCCAGCTTGTCCCTGCTTCGGCCGCCTACTGGCTTGCTGCTGCACCTCTCCGGTCGATGTCGCCCCTATGATTCATCTTGTCATCGTCCCATTCCGGTCACTGATGGCTCAATGCACGGCGCCCAGAAAAGTGCTGGTGCGGTGTTGATGAAGAGCTCGTTGGGAACCCCAAGAGGAAGGTATGATGAGCACAGCAGCAAGTTTCCCTCAGTTATGAAACCAAGGTTTAATCGAACCAGCAGGAGCAAGGAAACACCCCAAAGGTGTTACTAGCTGAGCTTTGGCAGGGTGCACTACCGGTGCTAGTAGCAACGTGGAGACCTGCACAACACAACCACAGAACTTTGTCCCCAACTTGCGATGAGGTTGTCAATCTCACCGTGTTTTGCGGAAAACAAAGGATTAAGCGTATCGAATGGAAAGAAGTAATAGTTTGCAGAAAGTAAACACAAAGAAGTAAATAGTTTGTAGATTTTATGTAAACAAAAAGTACCGGGATCCATAGTTCACTAGAGGTGGCTCTCCTTAGATAGATAACATGCTGGGTGAACAAATTACAGCGGGGCAATTGACAAACATCGAGAAAGCAATACATGCATATACTAATCATCTTGACTCGTTTGGAACTTGATTGGGCATTACAACATTATACATAGACCGCCATCCAACTGCATCTATAACTAATAATCCACCTTCAGGTTATCGTCCGAACCCCCTCTAGTATTAAGTTGCAAGCAACAGATTATTGCTTTACGAACTGCGTGTAAAGTAAACAATATGATTGTTCTATGAACAAAGGATTGTTGTTTTCTCCCTAGTAACAACAGCACATCTAGTACCTTAGAGATTTCTGTCACTTCCCCAGATTACCAGAGGCATGAACCCACTATCGAGCATAAATACTAACTCTTGGAGTTACTAGCATCTACTTGGCCAAGATAGCTACTAACAACGGAAAGCATGCAAGATCTCAAATAACAAAGACATGATAGAATCAATAATCAATCTGAAATAGCATCTCAATATCCATCGGATCCCCGCAAACACAACATGCAGAATTACAAATAGATGATCTTGATCATGAACGGAGCTCACAAGATCTAGACATGAAAGCACAAAGGAGGAGAACCAGCCATCTAGCTACTACATGGATCCATAGTCCAAGGATGAACTACTCACGCATCACACCGGAGGCTTGCATGGTGATGAAGAAGGCCTCCAGGGTGAATTCCCCTCTCCGGCAGGGTGCCGGGAAGAGCTTCATATCCCTCCCGATCTAGGGATGGAGATGACGGCGGCTACCGACTCTTTCGTGGATTTTTGATCGGGCACTTAGAGTTTTCATCCCGAGGGCATCTTATAGTCGGAAGGGGAGGCCAAGGGGGTGCCTGGGCTGGCCACACCACCCCTGGCACGGGCCAGGCCTGGCCACGCGGCCAGGTGGTGTGGCCGCCCTCTGGCCCCTCTCCATCTCGTATTCTGGCACTTGATGTCTTCTGGAAAAACAGGCACTTTGGCTTTTGTCCCGTCCAATTCCGAGAATATTCATCTTCTAACTTTCCTGGAACCAAAAACAATGGAAAACAGGCAGCTGGCACTGTGGCTCTTGTTAATAGGTTAGTCCAAGAAATCATATGAAAAGTACTACAAAGTATGGACAAAACACAAGAAAGTGGGTAAAACCAAGCATGGAACATCAAAAATTATAGATATATTTGCAATGTATCAACATCCCCAAGCTTAACTCCTGCTCGTCCTCGAGTAGGTAAGTGATAAAAAGAAAGAATAAGTTTTGAGGTGACATGCACCATCAAAGACTTGATCAAAGTATTTGTAAAACATTCAAAGCTGGGATCATAGTACTTCAATCATAGCATGAACGACAAATTTCTAGCAATAAGACAAAGAAACTATGATGCAACATGAAAATGCACAAATAAAAGATTCATGAATAACAATGCTTTGCAAGAGGTTTGTTTGTTTCACATAAAGAAAACATAGCATAATAGTATTCAGCTTGTCCCTCAAATAGTAGCAAATATAAATGCATAGGACACCTTCAAAGTTCATAAGAGTGACTAGATACAATAGTTTAAAAAAAGCAATATCAAAGTATGCATCAATTAACTAGTCTTGGGACAATGCACATAGAACTAAGAATGGCTACTATGCTCTCAAAGTAGGTGCATAAAGGTAGAAGGTGGTGACTCAATATAATGGTGGAAGAAAGGCCTTTTTTAAAAGGAATTAGGGATTCAAGTCTAATAAAGAGCTTCCAAAAATTATGGTACTTATAGCTTTCAGCTCTCATTACCCCTATCATAAGCATCTTGAAGGTGATTAAGGTTAAAGTGACACAACTAAGAGGATATGCTTGACAAGTTATAAAGCGAAATATCATGCCCCTTACTTACAAAGACCGAACCTCATGCTACTCAACTTCAGTCACGAGTAAGCTCTTGTCATTGTAAGTATATGTGTATCATAAAGAACCGCCAATGGGGTACCCCTTGCACATGATACGGGAGCTTTCCCATAATCAAAATGACAAGGCAAGCAGATAATGAGCATCTCAGCGATCTTTTTATTTGCTATTTGCATAGGTTTTTATTGAGGATGCTTCATAGAGTGCTCACTATGGTGATGCTGCAAGTTTCCACCATGATTAGGCATGGCTTAGGCTAGCGGCCCAGGCGTTTCTCTAACACACATACAAACTCCATGATCTTACAAGTTCCACTTTTATTTTTCACCCCCGAGATCCGTAAGAAAAAGAACATGATATCAACGGGGTACAAAGTACAAGTGCAATGTTGAAAGCGTTCCCCATGAAACATGGTTCTGCTAATTTCAACTTATAAAGCGCAAGCATATACACAACAAAGAAGGACCCAATGGTTCAAGTTTATTAGAGGCAAGTAAAGTAAAGTGTGCCATCAAGTTCGTGAGAGCTTTAGTCACTAGTTTTCTCATTACAAGTTTAATTTGGAAGGTACACAAAAGCATGAATATACATGGAATAGCATAAGCTAGTAGGTAGGTATGGTGGAATCTTTGGAATAACTTGGTTTGGGGAGTTGTATGCATGAGTGGAACTCATACTTTGTTGTGGAGGCTAGCAAAAGACTGGGAGCGACCAACTAAGAGAGCAATAATGGCCATAATCATGCAGAGCGACAAAACATCATTGATCAAAGCATAAAGTGATACTACAAGTTGAAAACTAAAGGATCATAAAGGCTATGGTGACTTGAGATAGTCATAACATGGTGTGAGCATGTGCCAAGTCAACCCAAATAAAGCATCAAAGGAGAATACCACTATACTATGCCTTAATATGCTAAAACAACGCGTGGTTCATCCAAGGCACATTAAGCAATCTTAATTTTTTATAACAAGTCATGCTACAGCAAAGAATACTAAGCATAAAGCCAAAACAATATCAAGTATGGCATGACAAAGCATAGGCCACAGTCAAAAACAAGCTCTTTTTACCACATAAGCATGAACTTTCCTACTTTTTTTCCGAACCAAACCAAATTATTTGCAAACCAATGTATGAAAGAGGGGGTCCAACCAATTTATTCAAAAAACTAAGCAAACCAAGCAAACGAAAAAACAAAATGAAAATGAAAAAGAAGACGGTCCAAGAACAACACAACTGTGCATGAAACAATAAAAATAAAGCGTTTGGAAGAAACCTGGATTTTTTATTGATGAAGAAGGGGATGCCTTGGGAATCCCCAAGCTTTGACGCTTGTACTACTTGGATATTTCTTGGGGTGACACGTGTAGAATCCCCAATATTGAGCTTTAGTCCATCCTTCATCTCATTACTCATTCCTTCCATACACCTGAAAATTTTCCTTTATACAAAACTTCACACAATCTTTATTAGCAACATTAGTGCGCTCAAGATAAATAAGTCTTAAGGTTAAGTTATAACACCAAATAAACTTCCATTAGAACACTAGCTACTGTATCACTTCCCTCAAAAAGATCAATTCCCCAAAAGAACTAAAAAAGGAACCATCAAGAAGCAAATGCAGAAAATGGCAGAAATCTGTCAAAACAGACCAGCAGGTGAAGATGAATTTTTTCGAAGACCTTCTGTTGCTCAAATCAAAAAGTGTTGAGCTAATGAAAGTTAGATAACAACCTGGGGCAGAAGCACAAAAATTCACACCTCAAACAGACGTTCAGAGATTTTACATAAATTTTTGCGGTGAAGCACAGCAATCTGTTTCGGGACAGCAACTTTCCCAATCATTACTTCTCTCTCATTAGAGGTTACTCTTGGCACAAAAAGAAATAAAAATGATAAGGAGAGGTTATTACTGAAGTAATAACTTCCAAGACTCATCTAAAACTTTTGGGTTATCTCCCAATAAGTACTTTTCTTTAACGCCTGTAAGTTAGGCATAAAAAGCAAAGAAAGAACCAAGTGTTCTCAAATGAAGAAGCATTAAGACCAAATTTTGTTTTCATAGGAGACGCAAAAGAAATCTTTTCTCTCTTTTTAGGGAAGTGTTCTATACCTTTCTTGAGTGGGAGTTGATATTTAATGGTGCCTTCTTTCATATCAATGATGGCACCAACAGTTCTAAGAAAAGGTCTTCCCAAAGTAATAGGACAAGAAGCATTGCATTCAACATCCAAAACATAGAAATCAACGGGGACATAGGAATTGTTAACCATAATAAGAACATCATTAATACTCCCCATGAGTTTCTTTTTAGCATTATCATCAAGTGGGACATTCAAATAACAATCTTCAAGTTGAGGCAAATCAAGCATATCATAAATCCTTCTAGGCATAATAGAAACACTACTAACAAGATCACATAAAGCTTTGAAATCAAAGTCATTCACTTTCATATTAATGATGGGTTCCCAACCATCTTCTTGTTTTATAGGAATAGAAGCTTTATGTTTCATCTTTTCTTCTTTAATTTTTATGAGAGCATCAGTAATGTGTTTTGTAAAGGCCATGTTCATAGCACTAGCATTAGGACTTTTAGCAAGCTTTTGTAGGAATTTAATAACTTCAGAGATATTACAACCATCAAGATCAAAATCAAATTTATCATCTAAAGTAGTAGAACTATTACTAGCCTCAACACTAGCGGTGGTAATAGTAGAAACACTAATGTTTCTAGAAATTTCAACTTCTCTTTCCCACTTAGCATGTAATTCAGCTAATAGTCTAACATTTTCATCAATTCTTACTTGTATGTCATTAGTAGCTGCAAAGGGATTATCATTAGTTTCAGGTTTAGCAGCCATTTTATTGATCAAAGAGGATTGAGCTTCAGACAAAGATGATATATTTCTTTCAGCATTAGAGAGTTTCAATTGTAAACTAGGAATTTCCCTATTTAGACTCTCAAGTTGATGGCTAATGTTCTTCAAAATGGTAGATTGTTCCTCCATAGTTTTAGTGAATAGCTTATTTTGCTCATATTGCATTTGCATGAAGTTTTTAGTGGCTCTTTCAACTTCTAAAATTCTTCCTTCACTAGGTAATCCAGGTTTACCATTATAGCCATAAGTATTATTAGGAGGGTAGGGCCTATAATTGTTATTACCATAAGCATTGTTGCCAAAACTGTTATTTCTTATGAAGTTCACATCAACTTGCTCTTGTTGAGCAACCAAAGAGGCTAAAGGAACATTATTTGGATCAATATGGGCTTTCCCATTAACAATCATAGACATAATAATATCAATCTTATCACTCAAAGAGGAGGTTTCCTCAATAGAATTTACCTTCCTACCTTGTGGAGCTCTCTCAGTATGCCATTCAGAATAATTAACCATCATATTGTCCAAAAGTTTTGTTGTAGCACCCAAAGTGATGGTCATAAAGGTACCTCCAGTAGCAGAATCCAATAGATTCCTTGAAGAATAGTTCAATCCTGCATAAAAAGTTTGGATGATCATCCAAGCAGTCAGTCCATGAGTGGGACAATTCTTTACCAAAGATTTCATTCTTTCCCAAGCTTGAGCAACATGCTCATTGTCAAGTTGTTTAAACTTCATTATTTCACTTCTCATGGATATAATCTTAGCAGGAGGATAGTATTTTCCAATAAAAGCATCTTTGCACTTAGTCCAAGAATCAATACTATTCCTAGTTAAGGAATTCAACCATTCTTTAGCTTTTCCTCTCAAAGAAAAAGGAAACAATTTCAGCTTAATAATATCACCATCTATATCCCTATGCTTTTGCATCTCACAAAGTTTAACAAAGTTATTTAGATGGGAAGCAACATCTTCATTACCAATACCAGAAAATTGTTCTCTCATAACAAGATTGAGCAAAGCAGGTTTTATCTCAAAGAAAGTAGCTTCAGGAACATGTAGAGCAATAGGTTTGCTCATAAAATCATTGTTGTTTGTGCTAGTGAAGTCACACAACATAGTGTTTTTAAGAGTAGTCATTTTTGGGTTTTCAAATAAGAAAGCAAACTTGTAGAACTAAATTTTTTGTGTTTTTGAATAAATAAACAAGCAAACAAAGCAAAAAGAAACAAAGCAAAACAAAAATAACAAAGTAAAGAGATTGGTTATGAGGGACTCCCCTTGTGAAGATGTCCTTGACTCCCCGGCAACGGCGCCAGAAAAATGTGCTTTTGATGGCGCGTGGTTGACATGGGAGTTTCTTCTTCTTCGTTCCCCGGCAACGGCACCAGAAAAATGCTTGATGGCTCAATGCACGGCGCCCAGAAAAGTGCTGGTGCGGTGTTGATGTAGAGCTTGTTGGGAACCCCAAGAGTAAGGTATGATGAGCACAACAGCAAGTTTCCCTCAGTTATGAAACCAAGGTTTAATCGAACCAGCAGGAGCAAGGAAACACCCCAAAGGTGTTACTAGCTGAGCTTTGGCAGGGTGCACTACCGGTGCTAGTAGCAACGTGGAGACCTACACAACACAACCACAGAACTTTGTCCCCAACTTGCGATGAGGTTGTCAATCTCACCGTGTTTTGCGGAAAACAAAGGATTAAGCGTATCGAATGGAAAGAAGTAATAGTTTGCAGAAAGTAAACACAAAGAAGTAAATAGTTTGTAGATTTTATGTAAACAAAAAGTACCGGGATCCATAGTTCACTAGAGGTGGCTCTCCTTAGATAGATAACATGCTGGGTGAACAAATTACAGCGGGGCAATTGACAAACATCGAGAAAGCAATACATGCATATACTAATCATCTTGACTCGTTTGGAACTTGATTGGGCATTACAACATTATACATAGACCGCCGTCCAACTGCATCTATAACTAATAATCCACCTTCAGGTTATCGTCCGAACCCCCTCTAGTATTAAGTTATAAGCAATAGATTATTGCTTTACGAACTGCGTGTAAAGTAAACAATATGATTGTTCTATGAACAAAGGATTGTTGTTTTCTCCCTAGTAACAACAGCACATCTAGTACCTTAGAGATTTCTGTCACTTCCCCAGATTACCAGAGGCATGAACCCACTATCGAGCATAAATACTAACTCTTGGAGTTACTAGCATCTACTTGGCCAAGATAGCTACTAACAATGGAAAGCATGCAAGATCTCAAATAACAAAGACATGATAGAATCAATAATCAATCTGAAATAGCATCTCAATATCCATCGGATCCCCGCAAACACAACATGCAGAATTACAAATAGATGATCTTGATCATGAACGGAGCTCACAAGATCTAGACATGAAAGCACAAAGGAGGAGAACCAGCCATCTAGCTACTACATGGATCCATAGTCCAAGGATGAACTACTCACGCATCACACCGGAGGCTTGCATGGTGATGAAGAAGGCCTCCAGGGTGAATTCCCCTCTCCGGCAGGGTGCCGGGAAGAGCTTCATATCCCTCCCGATCTAGGGATGGAGATGACGGCGGCTACCGACTCTTTCGTGGATTTTTGATCGGGCACTTAGAGTTTTCATCCCGAGGGCATCTTATAGTCGGAAGGGGAGGCCAAGGGGGTGCCTGGGCTGGCCACACCACCCCTGCCACGGGCCAGGCCTGGCCACGCGGCCAGGTGGTGTGGCCTTCTAGCCCCTCTCCGTCTCGTATTCTGGCACTTGATGTCTTCTGGAAAAACAGGCACTTTGGCTTTTGTCCCGTCCAATTCCGAGAATATTCATCTTCTAACTTTCCTGGAACCAAAAACAACAGAAAACAGGCAGCTGGCACTGTGGCTCTTGTTAATAGGTTAGTCCAAGAAATCATATGAAAAGTACTACAAAGTGTGGACAAAACACAAGAAAGTGGGTAAAACCAATCATGGAACATCAAAAATTATAGATACATTTGCAATGTATCAGTCACCGTCGCCTAAATCCAGCTGCTCCTGCCTCGATCCGTTCAGCTCCGATCTGTTTTGGCCAAAATCGGCATGTTCTACAGTCTCTGTTGCATGGGGTTGTGTTCGTTGTTGCCTCTGATTCTATCTGTCTTGTGTCCGGTTAGGTGAGCACTGACCCGGTCCCTCAATCTAATCTGATATGTTGTCACTCCTTGCAGCTAGTTGACCTTTTATGATACCAACTATGTAAAGTTTGTTCGTTGTATGCACATCAACATATGTGGCCTCTGTTTGTTGGGCATTCTCTATAGCGAGGGCCCCTATCCGCCATGCCCGGTTACTTTTGTGGCTCGTACTCTGTTTTTGCTAATGATGCTATTGGGGATATACTTTTCGGGTATACCCACGACTACTCACTAACCAGGGTGGCCCATACGGGTTAGAGCTTTGCTCTATGGGAAGACCAGTAATGAAAAGAATATGGAGATCCATCCGGTTACGGGAAGGCCTAGAAGACTTACCAAATTAGGCTTGTAGATAGACTTTGTAGTCCAAGATGAGTATGGACTTTTTATCGTAACCGGATAGATTTCTCCTGTAAACCCTAGTTCGGGTGACTATATACTGGATTGCTAGCAGGAGTAGGATCTGGAAAGCCTTTAGGACACAACCAATCTCAACTCGGATAGGTGATACCAAATATTAAAAACGTCCGACTGTGCCAATATACTAGATTGCTAGCAGGAGTAGGATCTGGCCACCACAGTCATATCTGAACTTGGGTAAACTTGTATGCTCACTAACCTGGATTACCGTACGTCTTACACCCAACCTTTTCCGCGCCTCGAGTACCACCTCATGGCATAATTGTATTCTTTGCGACGATAGTTGGCGCGCACCGTGGGGCAGGTGATCTTTGGATATGCGTTCCGGGAGGAATCTACGTGTGTGGGAATCAGAGTCGGTCGTGTACTCTATGCCATGACGTACCTCTCGTCCTCCTTGATGAGACCTGGATTCTGGCTAGGGAGGCCGTGAAAATCTACACCATCCTGAAAATTGGCGAGATCGAAATCTACCTCGGTTTCGCTGAACCTGCCCAAACCACCCTAGCGGTGATGATAGAGGCGGAAGAAATTTCTAGATCTAATTTGTATGCAAAGGAGGCACAGTTACAGATCTCATAAAACCCTAATCCCACCTAGCTCGCCCCTCAAGCGGAGATCATGGAGAAATAGAAAGTCAAATCTAATGAAGATCTCCATGTGGAGGTTGAATCTCAGGAAAACCAAAGCTACAACAGCTCTGGATCCGGCTCTGCCGACGCTGGAGTCGGAAAATCACTTCTGAGGCACACAGTGAGGCAGATGATGCTTTGTCCCTAGGTCAATCGTGATGCCTTCCTCGAAACCATCAAAAGTTTCGAGTAAGCCAATATTGAAATCCTCACCCACCTTAGAGAGCATGGATCTCACTTCGTCAGCTACATTGGCTCTGGATCTAGATCTATCGATGCTGGGATCCGACAAAGTCTCAGTACTAGACGCCATCAGAACAAACACCAACATCCCGACTTCCCTAGGAGAATCTATGACATCGGCAGATCTCTGGGCGTATGAAGAAGAATACGGAGAAGAAGTCTACCCCAGAGTTGCACAGGAAGGAGAAGAATCACATCCGAGTCCGTACAATAGAATGGATGAGGGTTATGACGAATACCATCCTACCTCGCAAGATGACATGGATCTCCGAGAAAACTCTATGGTCCTAGTGTCCGAAAGTACTGATGGGAGCCTCTCTCCAGTAAAGTGAGAAAAACACGTCTTTGCTACTAGTACCAATCAAAAGGTCAACTGGGCAAGGAAAAAGAAGAACAAGACTCCAAAAGCAGATCTTCCATAGGAAGAGGAGGTTGACAAGGATATCTAGATGGAGGACTCACATGGCGCTCTAGTCACCCATAAGTCAAAGGACCCCCCCTGGTGGATGGTCACGTGATTAACCCAAGTACCCGTGAACTCCCTGGAGAAGCACTAAAAATTACAATCCCAACTTCCTCAAAACTAACGCCAGAGAGTCGGAACAATGGGCTGAGGCACTAGAAGCACATCGTTTATGACTCCTCGATGAAGCAGCTCATCTCGTGGAGGAGAAATAGTGCCTCAATACTAATGTTACAGATACGGAATAATTCAACTTTCTACAACATCAGAAGACCCGGAACTGCCCTATACTGGCCAATAAAAATCGATATGTCCACAAATACCTCTTCGAATGGAAAAGCAACGACATCGTCGTAGGACAACCTCGGCTCAACAGCAAGGGAAACGAGATATATAGTACACCGGTAGATAACAATGCTATGGCCTGAGAGATCATTGCGAACAATCCAAGTACATAACAGGTGAAGGAGTGTGTCATGCTACTCACCAAAGGCCTAGAGCAAGCTAGTGTAAAAACCCGACTAGAGCCACGTTGATGTGGATAGGCATGACGAGTCAAGACCCTACAGGGAGCTAGATCGGCTTCACTATTCCGACCCTCAAGATGACACTCACTCAAGAACTCTCTATTCAGGCCAGTGACATAGGACCGTGCGAGATTGGAGTGACGTTGATTTGGCTACATCAAGAGACATCGTAGCGACTCTAGCTCCTCAAAAACCTCCCCGTCTGCAATCTAATGGACACATGGATGATGTTGGGGATATACTTTCTAGGTATACCCACTGTGACTCGCTGACCAGGGTGGCCCACTTCGGGTTAGAGCTTTGCTTCATGGCTGACCTAGTCAGGTAGAGAAGACGGAGGTCCATCTAACTACGGGAAGGCCCAGAAGACATACTGACTTAGGCTTGTTTACTTACTTATAGAGCAAGATGTACTTTGTAACTGACTCTGTATCATAGCCGGATAGGTCTCTCCTATAACCCTAGGCCGGATATCTATATAAGTCGTCCTAGGGATCAGCCTTTAGGGAACCCCACAATCTACAACCTCAACTCACGCAGGCGGACCTCTCTTGTATACTTCTAGCTATGCCATATTACTAGATTGTTAGCAGGAGTAAGATCCGTCCAAAGCTGACAGATTCGAACCTGGTTAAAGATTGTGTGCTCACCGTCCCAAAATACCGTCGCCTCATACCCCCTTTCACCACACGACTAGAGGACACCCTCTTGGTGTACATGTATTCAATCCGACGACGGATGAACCTCGTCACAATGACGACAACGCTGGACAAAGAAACAATGAAAAATATAATGGTCAAGCCGGCATAGTTGACGTCATCATGAAGAACCACCCCGGAGCTAACACCACGACCCTTTGGAGGGAGGCTGGCGCTCAGCCAGCAACAACCCACCAGAACCTCTGTCCCCACTACGCAGCAACCATAACGGCTCCTAGGGAGTCCAAGGAGGACACTGGGGCGGATAAGGCGTTAGAAGAAGTAGAGACCCAATTCCACTTCCAGACAGGAAGGACGAACATCCGACACGGCGTCCACTGTCACTAATCGATGCCTGGAATCGGATCAATTAAAACATAGAAGCACGACGCTACAAGTTGAACGACATATACTTCTAGAGAACACCATCCAAAACTGGTATGACATGCAAAGTACGTTCATTCGGATCTTTGAAGGTACCTACAGCAGGCACTGCACAGTTAGTGACTTGTAGTGTTGCTTCCAGCAACCTAGAGAAACTTTCCTGGACTACCTCAGATGATGGATCGACATGAAAAACTTCTGCAAGGGAGTTAATGACCAAACCACGATTGAAGCTTTCACCGTAGGGATCCCAGTTGGATTGTAACGCCGCCAACTCAAGAGTGACAAGGTTACCGACCTAGGGGAGATGATAGAAATGGCAAGCAAATATGTTGATGCTGATGATGATTCAAAGGGCCTACTAAATGGCCTGGCTGTGCCAAGCGCATCAAAACAGATGAAATAATAGCATTCTTAGAAGCACAAAAACACCTCTAAGGACAAACCCAACCTGGAAAATGCAACTGTCAACGCAACTTTCGGGTGTGGAGGTCGCGGAGGGCGCAGAGGCGGCCGGGGATGAGGCCGCAGATCTTTCCGGATCCAGGGCAGGGGCGATTAGTATCCTAATAAGACCTACTCATGGGTCGACATTGCCAACAACCATGTGTACATCACCTGAACAGGAACGGGGGTTCTTCCCGCACAAATGCTGAGTGTCGTTTTAACGTAGACATCATGAAAGATGAAGCCGCTGGCTATAGATCCAAGCAAAGAAAACGAAGGAAAAACTGTGACAAATCTAAGGAGTCCAAGGAAGATTCTGACATGGAAGAGGAAGACACTGCTAACCCTAGGTCGGATGGTAATAAGGCTTACCCAACCAAGAAAGACACCTATTCCTGCTTCCTCATATGTCAGCCCGCTAAAGTCAAAAAGGCAGTTCTCCATGAGCTCAATGCCACCGTTCCGCCTATCCCCCAATATTTGGATTGGTCGAAAGTAAAGATCACCTTTGACCAAAGATATCATCCTCCTAAGATTCACAGGCGAGGAAAATAAGCTTTGGTCATCAATCCGCTTATTGACGGCGATGAGTTCTCCAAGACATTCATTGGCGGTGGCAACAACATCAACATCCACTACATCAAGACGCTGCACCGCATGAAGATATCGCAAACCCAGCTGAATCATAGTAGTGTGGTTTTCCATGAAATTTTCCCAGGGAGACATGTGAACTCTCTAGGTGAGATAACTCTTGAAGTCACATTCGGTACATCGAATAACTACCAGACCGAACCACTGTCTTTTGAAGTGGTGCCGTTCAAGAGCGCATACCAGGCCATCTTCGAGCATCCATCCTGTTGGCAGTTCATGGCTCTCCCCTGGTACATCTACAACATGATGAAACTTCTGGGTCCTCGCGGAGTCATCACTATCCGGGGAAATCCGAAGAAAACGCGAGAGTGCAAAGAAGGAAGTGCAGCCTTCACCGAAGATGTGTTTCACGTTGAGGAGTAACAGGTGATCAAGAAGAAAACCTACCTGCCCGAGATGCCAACTACGAAGAAGGAGGTGCTGAAGACAACTCCCGAATTCAAGGAATCGAAAGAGACAAAGACAATGCCACTGAAGGATGACGATCCCTCCAAGGTGACACAATAGGCGTAGGCTTATGTCACACATAGGAAAGCACGCTCGCCGAGTTCCTCAAAACTAATAAAGAAATCTTCTCATGGTAACCATCTGACATGATTGAAGTACCTATAAAACTTGATGAGCACTCTCTTAATGTATACATTGATGCTAGACCCATCAAACTGTCATTATGATGTTTTGGCGATGAAAAGCGTAAAGCTATAGACAAAGAATTTGCCTGATTAGAACTAGCCGGATTTATTGAAGAAGTCATTCACACTGAGTGGGCGACTAACCTAGTAATGGTCCCTAAAAAGGACACTATTGATTAAAGGATGTGCATTGATTATACGACCTTGAACTAGGCTTGTCACAAAGATCTGTTCACTTTGCCTAGAATCGATCAAGTTATCGACTCAACAATATGCTCGGAACTCCTATGATTTTTTGGTACATATTCTGGCATCACCAAATATGCACGAAGGTGTCGGATCACTACTGCAGAATAGCCCATCAGTGACAAGCTCAATAGGACCATTAGTGACAGGCAAAACGTCTGTCACTAATAACTAGTCACTGGTACAAGCTTACTAGTGACGGGCAAGTGCCTGTCACTAGTATGTGTGCCAGTGACAGGTGTCACTAGTAGGTGTGTACTAGTGACAGGCAAAAAAGATGCATGTCGCTGGTTGTGACCAACGGCTGCAAACCCCTCAAGTTTTATAGTGATAGGCCCATTATCCCTCCCATCACTGGTTTGAATTTCGGTAATAAATTTTTTTAATTCATTTTCCATAAATATTCCCGATAGCATAATAAGACATTATCAAAAATAAATGCATTTTCCACTAATATTTCAGATACCAAAATAAGTTGTACCAATGATACATTCAGATAACTCGAATATGACATAATTTTTACACATATAAGACACATATGCACAATCTCTATCACCAAAAAAAGAATAGGGTTGCCAACGCATGCAAACAGTAACTCTCATATGATGTAACCCCCAAACAGCCGAAACAGTCTGCCTACATTAAACAAGACCGCTCAATCGACGTGCAGAAGACAAACAACAAGTAGCTAGACCAACGTTGCGATGCGTGGATCAAGCTTCTTGTTCACCACAAAGTATGCGTTCCAGAAACCTGCAAGTTGTTAAAATTTATTAGTACCGCCCTCCCCTAGAAAGAGAATGAACTACATTTGATCTAGTGAAAGTAACATTCAAATCCAGCTTTGTAGACTACTTCATGTATGGGAATAGAAGATAGTAAGACAGGATGTTAGTACTAAGGTTGTGGCATGAAGTTGTAATAGTATTAAGCTCCATTAGCATATGAAATTGCATTGATTGTAAGGTAATCTTCACACCACTCTGGAATTGATAATTTATTCCTAGATGGCAATGAAATTGTAAGTTTTTTATTACTACTGTAGGTGTCTTACCGGTTACAATGATACGAGATTCTTTTTATCAATACAACTTCTACTCTATTCAATCTATTATGCTTACATCTCAATCGAACCACTTATGAAACGATGGCAAATACTCGTAAAGCACAATAAGCTTAAATTAAACTCAAATGCACGACAACTGTAGTTAGCTTAGCTCGACCGTCATGTAATCATCTAGCTAATGAACCAAAAAGTGCATGTATTGATTCAGATGATTCATTTGGTACCAAAAATGAATAGTGATGTACAACGATAGTTCATCTAGCTACTGTAATCATTTAGCTACTGTAATCATCTAGCTACTGAACCAGACAATTCAGATAAATGTTGTTAGTACAAAGGTATCCTAACTTGTGTTTCTTTTCATGATATTTACTTCCCTTCGTCCGTATTCATTTGAGAATGTTTTACTATCAACATTCAGAGTTGATCTTGTTTCAAAATAATTCCATTCTTAGACAGAAACTGATTCCTTTGAATATTCACAGATTGCCAAAGGCAATGAAACAACCAAAAATAAATTCAGAAAAAAAGGGACAGTCTAAAGCTGGCAATGGTTGGGCAACTGAACCATGTCCAAACTGAACCGGCTTGACCAGTTTGAAAGAATCAAATCGAACTGACCCGCGACACTCTGTATTAGCACCAAACCAAAACTGAACCGCATGATATATCCACCCAAACCGAACCAAACTAGCAGCGGGAACTGTGGTTTCAGATTATGGTTTGAGATCAGTTAACCACCCGTGCACATTACAGCTTAACACGTGCTAGCTGAACGTGCGGAGGGATATGGCCCGGGCTGCCGCTTCTTCTCACAGCCGATCGTTAATTCATGTAGGATCCCTCGGAGGCGACTAGAACCAATCTAAAAACAGCAGAGGAGATCTGCTTGCCCATGCAATTATGCTCTATGGGAAAGGAGAGGAGAGTGGTTCTTGAATCTGTATCATTTTTATGGATGTGTATGAACCTAAGATTTCTTTGATTAGTAGTACCGGGAGAAAATATGAAAACGGCAGAGTTCAATTGTTCTCAGGATATGTCTCGTGGGATACTCCTTGGAAGCCATTATAAAAAGAAAGATGTGTTCGCATGCATTTCATATGGCAACTTACAAGTACATACAGTCAGTGGAGACACAGGGGATATTTGAACGGCGAGCTCCTTGGCTAGTCGACCTCGCGTTTATGCTTCAGTAGTACTACCATCTCTATTCATCTTTAGATTCAGCCCTATCTACCTAATACTACATGAGAACCTAAAGTCATTTTAGTCAAACGAATTCATAGTACGTTCCTTTTATGCTTCAGCCACTAACGTCAGTTGGAGTTTTACTCAGTTTACACTGCTAGTTGCATGTAGCCATGTTACATTTTACAGTGAAGTATCATGTGTCTATGCGGATGCATGCAGCTCCCCTGGTGCTGCTACTCTTATCTCCATCAGCACCCAACATGAAGCAGAATGATTAAAAATATATATATATATAATTTTTTTCCTCAACGAGAAACTCTACAATCTGCATGCAACCTTCTAGCAAACTAGTTGACAAATGTACAAGAGCAACCTACTGTTTCTCCTTGATAGATTAATTAGGAAAAAAATACATTTGTTTGAACGCTTGCTGAAACAATTATTGTGCACTTGATGAAGCTCCGATAGTATTGTGCTAATGTCTGCACTTGACAATCCAACTTTTAGTTATTATCTATGAACTGGCCGTAGCATTGTCTTCAGGTAAGAGAAGTGTTCAATCCAGTTTTCTATGTATTTTATCCTGGCATTCTATGTGAATCTCATTTATGAGATGCTGCTGACTTGGACAAGCTACTAATTCCCAAAAAAACCCAAAAAAAGACAAAAAGGTAGGCAACCAAATCACTCAAATTAGCAAGGATTTCCCAGTGCTCATGGAATGTTGGTCAACTCAATAGAATTTCCACTGAAAAAATCACTCGAATCAGTTCAGCTGTCCTCTTATTTTCTTTTCATGGAAGCATGTTTTGCCAATGTAAACCTAAGTCACCATGTCAGATTAATTTGGGGATCATTACAACTTTCATGAATCTATTTCATGTAATCAGCTTGCCCGTGCAAAGCAAAACAAAGTCTAAATGTAGTATTCTTACGTGTGTGTCCTGCTCAGTGTAAAACTCAGTGTAAACAAAGTCTAAATGTCTAACCCACAATTAAAATAAACTCGTAGCAATGCACGAGAAAATGTGCTAGTCAACACTAATATTCAAAAGTTGTAGCAGCAAGCAGCCATCAGTACTAGCGAAGAACCAGTCAGATAAACAATTTGCAGACACAAAGAATAAGAGAAAACAGAATAAAATACCACATACCTCATTCTGGGATCATGCATACTTGATTAATTGGGTTGCAGCCACCTTTGTGCATGAATGATGAACCTCCGGCGAGTCATCAACGCTAACTTAAATATTTCATTGCTCATACTCTATTCTATCACAAAAAACTGATCTTAAAACATTGACATGCTAAAAAAACAATTACTTCGATTGTTTTGTTCCTGCTTCCTGCTATACCCATGGTTCTTTGTGTCGAGTCTAGACCAAAATGTGATACTACATAATTCCATGACTATATAATGTAAGCTACTAATTAATTGCGTGCACAGATCGGAGACGAGATACCCAAGTAGAACCAAATAAGTTTCTATGAGAAAAGTCCCTCTATGGCAGAATCAACCACTTATCTGAGTTGGGAAGTAGCATCTATATGCAGTTAGTTCTATGCAGACGTTGTCAAAACCTTCTGAACAAACAGCGTCTAGGCCACACAATATAACTAGAAACTTACATGTATGGCATACAAGAGTTTGGATGGAGAATTACCGGTGATGTATGGAAAAGGTAGATGCCGAAGCATTTTCCTCTTTGACTATTAAATTAGATGTAGTTAAAAGGAAAACCAAATGCAGCTAAGGGATAGACACCACCAGGGGGCATTGGTGGGTATGGAAAATAGAATACAATACATTACTATTTAGTATTAAATTGAATAACACAACCACAATAAAATCTGACGGAAGAGCATACGTGCAGTGCAGCGCGGCATGTGTTTGACCTTCACAGGTGGATTTGCACTAGTTACCATTACATATTGAACAAAGAAATGTTGAGAGTAAAGGCCTCGTATAAGTCTACACATAGCTAATTTTCAGTCAATTCAAATTCACTTGATTTTATAAACAAGACTAAAATAATCAATGGGGGATAAACAAGCTATAGCTTGATATTAAATATCCAACTGACATACAGAGGTTGATTAGTAGATTTTATCAGTATCCATATCAGAGGTAGAAATAGATGCTGAGGGAGGGCACCGTTGGGCTGTGCTGATGGTCGACGGGGACGTAGTAGTGCAGGGCGGTGGACGTAGTGATGCAGGCGCCGGTGGTGGAGGTGCTGGTGTAGGGGAGGACGCAGCGCAACCGAGCAGCGGCATCCTCCCGTGGCGGCGTCCTCGCGGCGGGGTGTTGGATGCAGGGGGGCGTCCTCCTATCGAGGGGAGGCGCTGCTGCCAGCGACGGCGTTGGAGGGGGATGCCGGCGTTAGATGGGTGGCGGTGGGTGGGGACTTGGAATCGGGGATGGGGACGGGAGCAAGGGGGCGGTGGTTGGAGAAGCGTATTCGTGTAGTGTACCGATTCACGTAATTACACAGGAAAAAATCACCAAAAATTGAAAAACTTTGTTCATCACACCGTTTGGATCCTTCTACTATGTAACGATGCCTACCGACCTGAAAAAACATAGGAGCTACATAACAGCGCACTATACAGCGTTGTCTCCATGACCAAATCGGATGTAATGTACATGCATACGTCGACGACTAACGGTAATTGTCCAAAAAGAATGAAACATTAATTTCTGACATTGAGAAAACGTTCGCTAATCTTCGAAAGTACAACATAATGCTTAACCCAAAACAATGCTTCCTCGGAATCGTAGATGGAAATTTTTTAGGTTTTATTGTGTCTCAAAGAGGCATAGAAGCGAACTGGGATAAAATAAAGAATATACTCAACATAACCAGGCCTACTGTCCTGAAGAACATACAATAGCTTACTAGCTAAATAGCATAAGTGAGTCGGTTTGTCATCCGACTTGACGAAAGAGCTGCACCTGTACAAGCTCTTGAAGAAAACCGACAAATTTGTGTGGACTAGAGAAGGTGAAGCTGACCTCGAAGACCTAAAAGTGGTACTCTCATCGCTCCTATCCTTGCAGCACTAGAGCCTCATGAGCCCATGTTGCTTTACATTGCTGCGACAAATAAAGTCGTCAGCATCATCACAATGGTGGAGTGAAATGAAGAAAAGAAGAAGGACTTGGTGTAGCTTCTGACTTACTATCTTAGTGAGGTCCTAACAGAGTCAAAACAACGATATCCACACTTTCAAGGCAAACCTATGGCATATTCTTTGCCTCCAGAAATCTAAGACAATATTTTCAAGAGAACAAGATCAGTGTGGTGAGCACCGCTGCCATGATGGATATAATCAATAACATCGTCGCCACATGACATTGAGTACAAGCCACGAACAACAGTAAAATAGCAAATCCTTGATAATTTTGTCATTGACTGGACAGAGACAGCAGAAAATACTAGCACCCTAGAGTCAGAATACTGGAACCTCCATTTCAATGGGTCAAAAGCACCCGTGGGCTGGCGTGGTGCTCAAATCACCGAAGGATATAATATGTTCTATGTGTTACATATTCACTTCACGACAACCAATAATATTACCGAATATGAAGCATTGTTGCATGGACTTCGGATCTCTAAAGACATCAGCATTCGTTGAATCATGTGCTACGGAGACTAGATTTAGTTGCTCAACAAGTATCCGGCACTATAGGGCAAACGAGCACATGGATTCTTATCAAGCTATCATGGATGGATTATCTAAATCGTTTGAAAGGTTTGAGGTTCAACACGTCCCTATAGCAGAAAATAAGGAAGCAGATGCATTATTAAGATTAGGATCTACATGGAAACAAGTCCCGGATGATGCTTTTCTGGAGCACTTGAAATTTCCCTCTATTAGAGGAGTTGTTGAGGAGTATCCGACGAAATCCAGGTCACCACGCATAGCAGTGCTAGCTGTTAATCCTAGTTGGACACAACCATACATTGATTTGTTGGTAGATGAAAAATTACCCAAAGATGAGGTTTTGAGCCAGCAGATCGTTTGATGAGGAAAAGCCTATATGATAATCAATGGTGAGCTCTATAAGCCAAGTGTGTCTAGGATTTTTCAGCGCCGTGTTTCTTCGGAAGATAGAGTGGAAATCCTAAGAGAAATTCATGAAGATGAATGCGGCCATGATGCCGTAGGCAGATCCTTAGTGGCAGAAGCTTATCGTCATGGATTGTTTTTGTCCTACAGCTAAGGTAGAAGCCTAGAAACTGGTCAGGACATGCAAAAGCTGCCAAAATATGCCAAATAAGCCCATGTTCCGGCTAATCAGCTGCAAACAATTCTAATTACATGGACCTTTGCGGTCTGGGGTCTTGACATGGTAGGACCATTCTGAAGGGTTTCCGTGGAACAAAACAAAAAATTCCTATGATGGAACACACCTAGCCAGGATCTATCTCGGACTAAAGCCGTAATAGAGGAGGTTTTGGTGACATATCCTTGTAGACCGAAAGCGTTACGTTCTGAGAGAAATGTTATTGATGTAATCGTTTTCGTAGCAGACCTCAAGGTCGTGAATCTCCTCGCAAGTCACCCCAGGTCCTAGAATGAACAACCCTGGTGCCATTAATGATAGCACCTCCGAGGTTTCACACATGTATAGTGTACGATGAGGACTTCCGGCCCCTAATCCATGTTGGGGTTGCGGAAATAGATCTTTGGCTTGGAATCCTTGCAGCCTATACATATGTAACTTGTATGTGGTCACATGTATATAAGTGGAGCACGTGCGGGGCTTTAGACTCACACACAAACCCTAAATCATCTTTTCTAACCGTGTTCGCCCAAGCTAGACATTATTTTGCAAAAACATTTTTTCTGAGGTGGTTATACTTTTATGTTGGCACATATGAAAACATAGGAATGGAGCAATTTTCTAGGAGTCCATGCCTACTTTTAGAGCATGTAAAAGGAGATTTATTCATGAGGTTATCCGGTATACACATAGGGTCAAATCCAAGAATTTCTGTGACTTGTCAGATGGATTGACAGCTTATCATAGTGGTATAGTTCTACTTTTCTTCCATATTTTTTGTATATAGCTGTTTGTTTAACCTTTGGAACCTGGTTTTTTCTTTTATTAATAAAATGTTGTGGGTTCCAACCAAGATTTTCAGTATCGGGATACTAGCTAGTATCGTTTTCTTGTTAGCAGTATTGTATCGTAAAATCGTATCGTAGTATCATGATACTATGAGATTTTTATTTTTAAATAAAATGGAAGAATATATTAAAAAATATCTCAAAAATATTTAATTTTAATTATTAACTCTAATTTTAAGCATATTTCATGTATTTTGTAGAGGTATCCACAAATCAAAAACTACGATCATATATGTACTTCAAAGCTATTACATAAATACGGCCAGTTGACTGCTTTGTTTCAACCTACAAACTCATGTTTTATATTCAGTATTCTCAAAAACAGTGGAAGTTTTACTATTTATGTACCTTGTTCATTTTGCGAATACAAAACAAATTTATCCTTTTAGCTTGCCAAGCCATTATGTACTTATTTTTTACTAAACTGTGGGATCGTATGGTATCGATTTTGTATCGGGATACTAAAGGTAGTATGATATATATCGTGATACGAGTAAGATACTATTAGATTAAGATACCATCACGATACGTATCGATTGTCCTTGGTGATATCATAGAATCGTAAGATAATACGATACGTATTGGGATACTAACAACCATGATTCCAACCTTGCATTTGTTGCTCGATAAAAAACACATGTTTGCATCCAGCCTTCTAAAGATATGTCCATCTCTACAAGTAAGAGAGAGTTAAGTTTCTTGCAAAAATAGAACTCCATGCAAACAATGGATTCACCTCCAGACAGATGTCGACAATCTTGTATGATGGTGAGATTCATGACACAACCGTAATTTGAATCTAATCATGTGGATTTATTTCTTGATCGGGCTTGTGTTTACTAGATTCAGTCAAAAAGTAGGTTTATTGATCTAATTAAATTAGGGATTTATATTGTCCATGAAACTTTTCCTGTAACGTTTAGTAAGTTTGGAGGATAAATAATCGATTCACATCTTTTTTTATAGCATGTAGCTTTAGATATAAGATTTGTATGTCCTTCCTATGAGCTATTGTGAACATACATGTTTTTATGTCCTTTTTGAGACATAAGATATTCAGGATCAGTTTATGAAGTTAAGCAATATTTTAGGGAAGATATTTACTATGTAGATTTCATATGCGGAGGTGCATCCTTGGAGTAGGGGAACGCATAAATTCATTTACTTGCAGTGATGTCAATTCCATTAAATATGGAATAGCCAAATTGTTGAATAATCAAATGTGTCTATAATCCTATCTATATGATTTTGATCATGATAAGCTAACTGCTCAATGGCATCGATTGTTCCCTAAACAATGTATGGAGATTTCCAGATTGGATGGGATTCGGTCCGGCGCAATTGTGTTTTTTCTGATTTTTTTTTACACAAATATAGTAGGGAAGGCCCATACTGCGTCATTTTCTATTTTATAAATGGGGGGGGGGGGGTATTTAGTACTTATTACATCATCTCATATATAATCTTACCAATCTTGCATGCCTTCTTTGAGGCTAGGTCGAGATCTATGCAAGCTTAATGAAAAGAATTCTTTAAATCTCTTGATACAAATTTGTAAGCATCGAACATTCCCGTTGGAACATTTTCTGACCGTTTGGTTTCCGAGGGAGTGAGACGAAGCTCTGTAGTCTGTTGTCATCATGAGACATGTCTCTAGTTTCATGGTGAAGTCAGTATACAAACAATGTCATGAAAGCCGAGATCTGTGGACTAGTAATGGTGGTTCGAGTCTTGGTGGTGATGAGGAATTGGCTTGGTGATTCGTGACCTGTAGTAGTAGCATCAGAAAGTGGGGGAGATAACACATGAGAAGTTCAGTGTCTATCCTTTCAGGGTGAAAACCCAAGGTCTGGCCTTAATTGGTTGTGACTGGAGATGGCCTTATAGTTTTTGACACTAAATACAGTGGGGAAGGTCCCCCACTGCGTCATTTTGCATTATAAAGAAACCCAAAGGGGTGGGGGTATTTACATGTAGTGGCCATGAATTGGCAGTCCAATTGTATGATTACAAAGAATCTAACCAGTCTTGCATACCATCTTTTAGACTAGGTTTAACAATATGTCTAATCTCCTGGATAGAGTTTCTAAAGAAGGAAAACATGTGTGCGAACTCCTCTACTCTTGGTCGAAAATAATTCTATTCATATGGTTCCACAGGGTCCAGCATCCAGCATCTATGCAGTTGTAAAGAAGATGCTCTGTGATCTGCTTTTGGCTTCTAGCATCATGTCAATAAGAGGTAAGTAACTATTCCACTCTTCTCCAATCTTCCACCAGAAGCTCTGAAAAAATTCACAGGACAAGAATAAGTGGAACATATTCGCTGTTGTATCATCACGTAGCACACAAGCGTCACTCTGAACAAAGAAGTTCTTCTTTTTCATGAATTCCTTGGAGTTGACTCTGTCCTAAATAGTCAGCCATAAAAAGAATTTGTACTTTGGCAGGCAAGGTGATTTCCAGATCCATTTGAAAGGTTCTAGTGCATCAGGCTGTTTAGTAAGGGATAAGTACACCTTCTTTGTTGAGTATTTGTTTCCATCTCCCCATGGAAATCTCTAGGCATCTTGCTCATTGTTATTCATTAAGATGTAGAGTCCGCAAAATCATTGATAGGGTGAGCACTACAACATGGAGCTTGAGAGCTGGCGCTTATAGATGCCAAGGCACAGCCTTAGTCGCTGCATTCGTGCTTTCACGGCAAAAAAAAGCCACCAGGGATAACTGCATCGGATATTCTAAAATGGAAGTGGATTTTTTAGCTCGGCACAACGAGATCCACCGACCTAGCGTTTCCGCAGCGCGACAGAGGATGCGCTAAGTAATATTACAGAAGACGGCGGAACTTTAGTGCCATGTCAAGTATTGCGAATGGCATGGTTCGTACAATATCACCGATCAAGATAGTTAATTACACTACCATTAATCAAAGTAAGCATTTTAGAGTCATTAATTTAGAAGATAATTTATTCAAATCGAAAATTCAATTGTATGGAGAGGATATTTATTACATCACATTACACTCCAAACACTTCTTACAAGAATCTAATCCTTGTATTCAACTTATATTTTAGCAAGAGAATCTAAAAGAAGGGGTTTATCCCTAGTAATTCGTCCACTTATCTTAAGGATAAGTGGAGAAATTTAACTAAACTAATCTAATCTTGAGCGCCTCTGCTACCACCCTACTATGACAAATGCATCAATAGGACTACCATCCTACAATGATGATGCTTTCATGGCGGCGACGACAACGACGATGATGGCGACAGCTCCATGTCTGTAATCCTTCGCATGAGCTACGCTGACCTTGTTGCCATGGATCTGAAAGGGATAGAAAATCGGTTAGAGAAAGAGAACGGTGCAATAGTACATCTATTACAGAAATACCATGATGTAACATCAAATGGATTAGATAAAGAACAAGATCCAACAACAAATCGATTAGAGAAATAACAAGATCCAACAACAGATCGATTAAGAAAGAACCTTAGGCTCAGAGGACTCTAGTGCGGAGGCTGGGTCAGATTGGCAGAGCTTGCGAGGCATCACCACATTTACTAGTAGTAGAGATGGGAGTTGGTGAGATATTAGGATATTTTTGGAAATGACTATGTTCAGATCTAGGGTTTGCCTAGCCGAGAGAGTAGGTGAGGTGTCGTACAGAGAGATGAGTTGAGAGTGGGGTTAAGTACTCCCTATATTATATGGGGTGGGCTGTTGGTGAGATGTAGTGTTTGTTTTATGGGCTCTATAACACGTGCGTCTAGTAACGTGGTCCTAATTGGTTCATAATGCCCAAATGTCGTTCTCCGGCAGCTCGGGTAAGCAGTGGTGGTCCGCACCTGTCAGCTAGACAAGCCTAACTAGTTAGCGGACAGTGATTGACCATTTTTCAGCAGACATAAAAAATTAATGGAACTTGAAATGGGCGGCGGATATTGGAAATTCCTCCGTTGGCCAAGCGAGGCATTAAAAACCACCACCTTCCCCGTCCATGTACCACAACACCAAAATCCGTCGCTACCGTGTGTGCCACGGTGTATAAGTGGCTTCTGAGACAAAATGGTGCCGCCAAAACTCATCCGTTGTGTAACCAACTATTGCCGGTTCTTTTTTATTATGTCCGACCAACAATCTGCTGGATATGGGGGTATTTTTGTAGTGTAGATGTAACATGTCATAGTACTTGCCTATGCTATAGTTTTTGTAGTCTCAACTATTGTCATCTTATTTTTGGCAAATGAGTGTAGGTTAGGGAACTGTTCAGAAAGAGGGGGGCCATTCCATTTATACTTCCATAAGAGTATGCTATGACCGTTACATGATGTACATGTTGTAAGTGCTCTCAAGTCCTCTAAAAAAGAGCTGCAACTTCTCCATTGTTCCTCTGTCCTATTGCTATCAGGGGTAGCACCCCGTTGGTAGTATGCTTTCCAAAGGAGATTAACCCAGGGGATATTCTGACAGTTGTAAAATTCGTACAAATTTTTCATCATTAGTTCTTTGTTCTGCTACATGAGGTTTAGGACACCCAATCCACCAAATTATTTTGTGAGGCAAACTTGGCCCCATGCCACCAGGCATTAGCCTTTTCTATCAATGTTCTTCCCATGCCAAAGAAAGGTCCTGGTGGCTTTCTCCACATGATCAATATGTTTATAGTGTACTTTTAAAGCACATATTATGAAATTTGGCATGGTAGATATGATGGATTTGATGACTACAAACATTCAATGGTGTGACAGAAGATTGGATATTCCAGCAAGTCTTTTATCAATCTTACTGATCATTTGGGTAAGATCCTGAACTATTAGCCTTGTGGTTCCCATAGGTAATCCTAGGTATGTGAATGGCATTGATTCACACCTGCAACCGAATTCATCAGCTAGCTCCTTGCATCTTTAAGTGGTGACATTGATTGGCACCATGGAAGATTTATGATAGTTGACTTTCCGTCTAGTGGACTTTGAGGTTATTGATTTGATCTAGGTCAGCTGGCATAATAAGAAATGTATCATCAGCATATTGTAGGATACAGTAGCTCCAGCCAAACGATTTGTTAATTGGCAAGCATATAATATTGGATTGCCAAGCATGGTTGATGATGATTTGCGGCATCTCAGCAGTGGTAACAAAAAAGAAGAGGTGATAGGGGGTCTCCCTAGCTTACACCTCTCTTGCAATAAATATTTTTCCTGGGAAACCATTAAGGATGACTGCAGTAGAAGCACTTGAGAGGATATTATTAATCCATGAGATGAAAATATTACCAAAACCCAGGTGCTTGAGCATGGAAACAATGGCACTATACTCTACCTTGTCAAAAGCCTTCTCAAAGTCCAACTTGATGATCACAATTTGGTTCTTTGATTTCTGACATATTTTTAGGTACTAAAAGGCCCATGCTAGGTAGACTTGTATAGTTCTAGACTTGATGAATCCATACTGTTTTTTTGAAGCAGAGGGATAACAATATTCTGCACTCTGTTGGCAATCAATTTGGTGATGATTTTGAGTGCCATACTAACAAGAGAGATGGGCCTGAAATCAGCAGTTGTTTGTGGATTTGCAATTTTTGGAATGAGTGCAATAAAAGTTGTATTGATGCTATAGAGATCCAAATCACTAGAGTAAAACTTGTAACAAAGTAAGTAAAATTGATTTTTAATGGCATGCCAATATTTTTTACCATTAAAACCATCAGGGCCAAGGGATTTTTCATTTGACATGTCCTTGATGATATCATCAATTTTCTCCTTGGTGAAGGGTCTTTCTAATTCACTCAAATCTTGTGGAGTGATAAGTGTCTCAAGATAAAATTCCATAGTAGTGTCCTTAATATGTGCAAGTCACTTTTTAAATGCATTCCATAGAATAGCAGCCTTGCTTTCATGTTCACTGAATTCAATCCCATCATCATTTTTCGGTGTGGATATGTAGTTATGTTTGTAATTTCTTGTGGCTATAGTGTGGACTTTTTTGTATTTTCATTTCCGAGCTTAGCCCATCTAATATTAGTTATTTTCCTCCAATAGAGCCTTTTCGCTTCTAATAGTTTGTATGGGTGATTATTGACTACTTTTCTGAAGTTCCTCTCAATGATTGAAAGATCTCTCCATTCTTATAATCCATCCAATAATGCTAAGACAGAGCTGCAATTGCTGATAATGACAGAGAGCTTAGATAAGCTGTTGCTCCATTTCTTAATTCCCTGTCTCAGTGACTTGAATATAGCAGTAAAGTCCTGAGCTTCATTTTTGTATAATCCTTTGTTGACCCATTCCTTCTCCACCACTTCATTAATTCCATTAAATTCGAGCCAATATTCCTCAAACATGAAGATCTGAGCTTTGGGGATTTCAGTTCCAACTTGAATAAGGATGGGGGTGTGATCCGAACCAAGCCTTGCCATTAGGAATGCCATTATGTCAGGGAATGTTGTGCTCCAGCTGTGGGATGTGAAAATCTAGTCAAGTTTCTCTAAGATGGGTTGCTCCTACATGTTAGACCATGCATGTGTAGGATCTCCCTTTGACAAGTATTTCTTCCAGATCATGTTGTTGGATAAAAGAGTTGAAAAGAAGGATATTAGTGGTATTTCCCTGAGGTCTGTTTCAATCCTCAGTACTCCTGATCATATTGAAATCTCCCATGATGATCCTTGTAACACCCCAAGTTTTAGTTAATGAATAATTAGGTTTGTTGTGCATTCATGAGCATCATAAAATTTGCTAAGACAAAACAAAAAAATGCAAGAAAGGAAATAAAACCCTAAACCCTAGCTATCTTCCCTCCCTCTTTGAAATCAAGTCAATTGGTTTTGCTTTTTGAAAAGCACAAAATGCATGGAGCCCAAAAAGTTTAAAGGGCCATGTATTGTTTCCAAAATTATTTACAAACTTTCTTGTATTTTGGAAATGCTCAAAATAGAATAGAGATAGCAAATACAAAAGAGAGAAGATGTTTTAGAAAAGAAAAGAGTTCCTGTAGAAAAAATAGAAAACCTAGCTAATGGGCCATTGTAGAGCTTCTCTCCTGCCCTCTCTTTTGCGCACGTAACAACTAGAACCCCATTAAATGGCCCATCCAGGGCCCATACTCCTTAGGCCTCCTCCTCTCTTTCGTCAACTTTCAGACAGGCAGAGAGCTGCCTATTGCCACCTCCGTCGTTGATTGCCGTGGTGATTCCCACCGCCGTTGAGCTCTAGTGGAGATGGATAAGAAGCATCGTGAACCTCTCCCTTGACCTTGTCCACTTCCCCTTACTCTGCCAACCACTCTTTTCTCCTTCTTGTGAGGCAACCAAATCCTAGCCCCACAGTCACCGGCAAGCCCTACCGTCCCGACCTTGCTGTGCCTCTCCATAAAGCCATGGTGAACCGCCGTGCTGCGTTGGTCATCCTCCTTGAAGGAATCGAGCAGAGGTGCCTTGAATCAACGCCAGTGACCCTGTCCTCTTCATGTCCGACCAAGCATTGCAGCAGTCATTTTGTCACCGTACGACCTCCCCAACGGTCACCGACCTCACCAATAGCCTCATAGTGAGCTTCTGGTCCGAGAGGACCCTCTCCCTCTTCCTCCCGTGCCTCGCGGTGCCTTCACCTTCCACCGCCGTAGTCATGCTTTCCACTTTGAGGTTGCTCGCAATGAGGCTAGTCAAGTGCGCCCCTCCACATAGTCCTGCAAGCCCCTAACACCACCCCTAGCCGCCGTTCGATGCGTCACCGGTGAGGTGACGTGGCGGCTGCGTGTTGTCGAGGTCTCGCTGACGTGGGTGCTGATCTAGCTCAGCCACCGTGGCCAACTGGCCCACTGCTCAGTGACTGGGGCTAGCTCTGTCCCAGTGAAAATAAACCCCACCCTTCCGCTGACCTCATGATGATGTTAGCCTAACGTACTAAATCATTTTAATTTGTTTATTAATTCCAGAAAATGTTATACTATTGGAAAAGAAATAACTAATTAACTATAAGTCAGAAAAATATGGATGATATATCAAAATGTTCAGAAAAATGAGATCTATCCAATAGAATCAAAATCATGCATTGTTTAGAAACTTCAATTAACAAGTTTATTTGAACAACAAAGTGAACCCCCGCGGGTGATTCCGAGGTTCTTCCTGAATTAGGGTTTGTACCCCTTAGACCCTATTTAAATTGCCAAGCATGCCTTATGGTTCCATTTCAATGCTATTTAACTTGTCATATCATCATTCTTGCTTGAGAATTGCATAGATGCCAAATGTTGATTATTTCCCCTTTCATTCCGGTGTTTTGGTTCTTCTTGGTAGAATACGATATCAAGATCGAGATGGAAGACCGATATCAACACCATTGAAGATCGATGAATAATACTTGACCAACTATAATCAATTCAAACACAAGGCTTCATAACTCTGGTTATTGGTTATCAATAGGCAAAGGCAAGCATAGCCCCACCATTATTTAATCCTATGATTTTGAAAGCATTTCAATTCTTGCCATGATGCATATATTTCCGCTATGGTCTTTTATCAATAGATAGAGTATCCTATATGTTGCATTACTCTCTTTGAGCTTATATTACCTGATCCACTAGTCCTAGCCTAACTAGGTTTGGCTTGTCTACACTGCTAGGGCTATTATCCGTGTCTTGCTTAGCCATGCTTAGTTGTTAGTGCTGGTTCATCCAGACATGTATCATATGCAGAGAATCTATTATGACAAGAGAACGCGGTATACTGATGACGTGACACTAGTAGGAAAAGGCTTATAATAGTCATTTTCTCTAGTGGCATACGAAATAAAATCCGTGCCACTATTGCACATAAAAATAGTGGTGGCGTTTGGAAAAGGAAGAACACCGCTACTATTCCTTATTCATGTTGTTCGAGGAAAGTTGGATGCCGACACTTAGTGGGGACCACGAGGTGAGCTGGGACCGATACAGCCTAAGCGTTCGCCACCTTTGAACGCCGCAACTACGATTTAGTGGTGGCATTCCGTATATCTTAGGCGCCATCACTAGGTCATCCAAAATTTCCTTAAAGATCAGTGCCCTTCCTGCACCTAGGTCTCACATAGTCCGTCCGCACCTCACCCCTTCATTCATCGCTGCTGCCCATGCCGCACCGCACCGGTCCAGCCCAGCCCACCTCTACGCTGCTGGCTCAGCCCTGCAATGGTCCTCTTCGCCCTTGTCCTCTGGGCCGCCGGCCCTGTCCAACACCGGTCCACGCCGCGATGGATCCACCATCCCTGCGGGGACCCCGTCATCTCTGCTGCCGGCCCACCCCCACACCAGTCCGTGTTGCAATGGATCCACTGGTCTGGCGGCACCCCATCATCTGTGTCGCCGGCCCAGCCCCGCACTAGTCTGCGCCATGATAGTTTCACTGGCCCCGCGGTGACCCCGTCCTCTCCGCCACTGGCCTAGCCCCGCACCAGTCCGTGTTGCGATGGTTCCACCGGCCTTGCGGTGACCCCCTCCTCTCCTCCGTCGACCCATGCCTCCCTCGACCTCGCGCCACTTCAGGTAGACTCCCACCCCCTCTTAGTGATTCTTTATGTATACCTAATTTAGGTCATTCTATTGTAGGGGTACAAAATCTAGATGATTTTAGATGTATAGCAAGTTTAGATAATTATAGGGGTACAAAATCTAGATGATATTAGATGTACAGGAAATTTAGATAATTGTATGGGTACAAAATCTAGAGGAATTTAGGTTGATTTTGGTTTTGTACTTACATATGGACGATGATTAAAAATAGTAGGATGCAATCTCGGGGATGGTGTGACCGATACTTGTGAGATGCACAAATAAATAATTTGTGTATCCTAGTTAGCTCGCTTATGTCGTTCCTGAAATTATTTGCGTCCGATATGAGTATGAGGCCCTACTTTTAGGTTGATTTTTATACAAATATGCTTTCGACTGATTTTGGTTTTTTACTTTCATATGGTCGATGATTAAAAATGGTAGGATGCAATCTCAGGGATGGTGTGAGCGAGCCTTTTGAGATGCATAAATAAATAATTTTTGCACCCTACTTAGCTCACTTATGCCGTCCCTAAAATTATTTTGCGTCCAATACGAGTATGATTCCCTACTTTTAGGTTGATTTTTATACGAATATGCTTTCAATTGATTTTGGTTTTTTACTTCCATATGGACGATGATTAAAAATGATAGGATGCAATCTGGGGGATGGTGTGAGATAGCCTTGTGTGATGCACAAATAAATAATTTGTGCATCCTACTTAGGTCGCTTATGACGTCCCTGAAATTATTTTGCGTCCAATGCGCGAGTATGAGGCCCTACTTTTAGTACAGTTGTGACATCTTATATTTGTAAGATCATTTGCTTTCCTTTATGTTTGAGTTTCCTAATATATTTAAACATAGTTATGGATACTTGAACATATTTAATATATTAGATGAACATGCAGCAAATGCATCCTTGCATCAACTGTGGCCATGAAAGTTGTCAGGAAAGAAGTTTATCTTTGTGCTTCCCGAAGACTTTGAGACTATGGCGGTATGTTTAGGTTAATTATGATTTTCAACCTTCCATGCATTTTGATCAAAAGGACTTTGAAACTAATTAACTATTATTTTCAAATAACTTTTTGTCATACCATCCCTTGCCACGCAATAAAGGACTTTCTTGACGATGTGAATAGACGTGTCAACCACCGGTTATAGTTTGAGGTAACCTTGGTGGAAGAGACAAGACCTACAAGATTCTAGTCGTTAACGAGGCTAACCAAACTTACTTTACAGGACCAGTTTGGACAGAATTGGTAGAAAGCTCTAGGGTGGATGCCAGGATGAGGTTCAGAATCTACCTCGACAAAACTTGTGGAGTCATCTTTTTCTTGTACGCGATCCTTGACTCAGAGGCTTCTGACTTTTAAGATCATTCCCTTAGGTAGAACTAGTCTTCTAAATTTGAAGACCATGCCCTTAGCTAGAACATGCTAGATAGTGTTCCAACTTAGATGTTGTACCATTGTATTCTGAACAATATCCAGTATTAGTTGTTGTATCGTTGTATTCTAAATGATATTCAGTATTAATTGTTGTATCGTCGTATTATGGATGATATCCAGTATTAATTGTTGTATCATGTTATTAGATCTTGCTGCTATAATCAAGATTTTGGGTATTTTTTTAAATTTCCGAATTGCAGTTAATGGCATTTAGGAATGCACGAATACCACTACATGTTAACTTATTGGTGGTATTCAGTTCACATGTCACTAAAGGTTAACTTAGTACTAGCGTTCACTCTACACGCAACCACTAGGACCTACCAGTGAAGTGAGGTTAGTGGTGTGCGGTTTAAATGGCATGGACCCTCTTTTCCGAATGCCACCACTATGCATTTTCCTACTACTGTGAGATTAGTCGTAAAGGTTAAACATGCTAAGGCGTATATGGGAGGCCATAGTGGGATGTGGTTTTTGCAGTCCCATGCTCGCCACCACTAAGAACCAAGTTCTTGCCTCTTAAACCAAGACGGGCGTATAACCACGGGGGGCCTGGATAACTCCACGAGTAACTAACTAGCCTGGTAGATTCCATGAGTCACACAGTTCGGGTGTTCCATTCTACATGTGCATTTTGGTTATTCTCGAAGGAGGTGAAGGAGGTGCATCATAATAGGTAGGTAAGCGTGGTAGGGGTTTCTTGGGGTGGATATATCCCCTGATAAACCTACCTTGCCGACATCTCTAGGGACCAGCTTTGGGATTTGACCTGTTACGACCGAACCCTCCTTGGGGCGTGACTCATGGTCGCGTTGAAATCAAGGTAAAGGTCGTGCCTAACCACCCTTTGCCGGCTTCCAAGGAAGATGACTTATCTAGGGGCACTAAGAGAAGGTTAGTACATATGGATAAAGTTGTAAACACCTGCAGGGTTTTAATCTTTTTGAATATCCATGTCCACGATTATGGACGACTTGGGAACGGATGTGAAGATCATAGAGAACTTTAACCTAATCGTAAAACTTGGAGGTTTAAATGTGTGCTTAAGATACTTCCTCATGGGTACGAGGGGGTGATCCTAGTTGAGGAGATGGAGATATTTTGGTGCATATCAAAATATGATGATCAATACTTTGGAAATGTTGCTCTCTTATTCCCTTTTAAAATATTCTGATTAGACGAGCTTCTACTCCCTCTTGTTTAATAAACAAAGATGGCTTTAGGAAAAATAACCCCACCAGGCATAAGTCTTGCGGAGTACACCTTGTACTCACCCTTGCTTTTTTGATAATTTTGTATTAGAGTAAGTGCTCCCTGAAGAAGATTTCTGTACGACATCAACACCGACGAGTAGCTTGGGGTTCCTGGCCGGCAGCCTGGAATCTATGGGCTAGGACGTCATCGTCATGCTCTAGGAATCTTAGGCCATTAGTTAAGTTTGCTATACTTAATAGCATAATTTGCCTTCCGTTGTTTGATGTATGTGGTTAGTGACCTCTTCTTGTAATAATTTGGTTCTCTGCTCAGTTATGAGCTGGCTGTAATAACTTTTGTGTCGCAAGGTCACTATTGTGTTACCGATTTTTCACTCGATATCCTCGAGCTCTAGGTTAAGCTTATGTCATGCTAAAGTCTGGGATTTGTTTAACCCTTATCCTGGGGATGTAATAGTTTTTGGTGTTAGAGTAGTACCGACCATAGGAAAACCTTGCTATTCGTGGATGTTGAGTCTAGTGTTTGTGAAAATTATTTTAAAGGTGAAAAGTATTTGCAAAAAATCTAGTATGCTTCTTTTACTTCCTTTCTTGTATCGCTCTAACTCTGGGTCATCTTATCTTGTATTGACTTTGGAATTGTTTTGATATCTCCTCTAGTCTTTCATAGCTTAGGTGCCTTCTAGGCTTGTCATTTCTCAATGAGTTGATCTAGTGTTGAGTTCTCTAGAGTTGTGTGTGTTGTGGATTCCTTGTTTCCCTTACCCTATTTACTATGAGAGATTCCTTTCCATCATGATCTCTCTATCTTCTGGGACCATAATATTATATTGTAGGTACCATAGTTTTTTTCTCCAGGCTTCGAGGTTTCCTTTTACCTCGTATGCATCCTTTTATTTGCTTGGGTACTTCAGAAGTCGTTTGTTCTCTTGGAAGCTACCTCATGATTACTATCTTGTAGTGCACGTTGTGGCACGCAAGTAGTGGTTACATACTTCTCGGGTTTTAACCCTTGGACTTGAACCGAAGGTCCCGGATTGTGCTAGATTCTAGTGTTGTGAATCTTGTACATGAAGCTAATCTTTAACCCAAGATCCATTCCTTTGACCCATGTTGCTATTGTTCAAGAATTACCTCGGGATGGGTAATTTAAAAAGGATTTCTATGTATGTGCCCTTGGTTAGTTAGTTGTACTCAATTTTCCCCTGCCACTTAACTTTTCCTCACTTTTGCCCCTCTCCTTGGAAACCCATCAAAGAGCTCGAACAGCAGCTGCCGTTAGGTTGACTGTTGGCTGACGTGTGGGGCCACGTGGTGTGGGACCACGTGGGGTTGTTTGGTCACGAACGCGTTACGCTGACATGTGGGTCCACGCCATGTGGGGCTACGTGGGGACAATTTGTTGGTAATGCGTTATGGGGGACATGGTGTGGAACCATGTGGGGCGCGTTTGGTGGTTACGTGTGCCCAGTCGCCTAAATTGGAAGTTTTATTTTTTGTTATTTGTATGATTGGCCTCTTTAAGAGCGCCTTTTCCCCCTCTCTCTCGCTAAGAGTTGTGTTTTTTGCCCAAAAAGGTAGCGAACCTAGAGCAGCTTCTCTCTTCATTCATTATTCCTTTTGGCCCTCGTTTTCCCCAATCTAGTAGCAAATCGAACTAGCACCATAAATAAATTCAGTAAATAAAGCAAATGTAGATAAAGCAGCTAATATAGGATATATAATACGGTACTTAACGAGGTTCGACAATTAGGCTGCTCAGCAGCAGTAGAGAACAAGTTCAACACAGACAAGACAAAAGAAGCTGCTTTATAGCAGCAGTCACAAGATTAGTGGCCCCTCATGGCTTTCGCCAGGAGGGCCTCCGCCTCCTCCCTCTGGTGCCTCCTCCACTTCTTGTTCCCCAGTCCCTTGACCTTGGGTGCCTTGGGCTTGATTGGGGGCGTGCGACCCTCCTCGATGCCCACCTTCTAGAGGTTGTGGAGGTGAAGACCGAGCGCCTAGTGCTTGGATCTGAAGCCGTGGATGTTGGGGATATGCTATATGGGTATCCTCATAGCATGTCACCAATCCTCCTAACCCGGGTGGCCCATAGTTGGTAGCAAGGCCTATGGCCTGCTGGGCGGCCCAGTTAGGCGGATCCTGAAGGGAGGCCCATGCTGGATAAAGGAAGGCTACACAGGAGTCACCGATATACTCGGAGCCTTGGAGTACAAGACATGGAAGACTAGTTCGTATTAGTGTAGGACTCTTTACCTTGTCCGGAAAGGACCTTTCCCTATAAACCCTAGGTCTTGGCGCCTTTATAAGCCAGCCTGCGGGAGCCTTTAGGGCACGATTCATAACACCTCACAGAGCGAACCTATCTCTATAACTCGGCGTATTGCTATTATAGTGATTCATAGCGGGAGTAGATTTTTGCCACTATTGTGGGACTTGAACCTAGGTAAGCTATGTTACCTAGTACCCGCCAACTCTCTGCCTTACCCCACGTCTCTAAACACGCATTGTGAGGACCCCTCCATGGCGTGCTCGTCGGCAATACCATGACATTGGACATTCACGGACTCACCGCAAGTCTTCACATACTCGACATGCTTCACGAGGGAGTTGAAGTCGGTAGCGCGGAGCCTCTAGGTGGTGCAGAAGGGGCACCTGTAGACGTCGCCGGTGAAGAAGTTGTCATACTAGGCGAACTTCAGCCGCCTGAGCACATGATGAGTCTTGGTGTCCTTGGACTCATCATTGCTGCAGACATCGTTACTATCCTCCTGTTGGAAAAACAGTAGAGTGCAATAAGGGCATGATTGAGATACCTTGATTATCGGGATTGATTGTTTGCATAAATTAACCGATTGAGATCCCCTGATTATTCCCCAAATCTCAAACCAATTCGAATACTGATCCCAACTACGAATGGGGGGATTCAAATACGAACAGGGGTATTCATCGAAATATGAACAGGGGGATTCCTAGAAATACGAGATCTCACACAAGAGGATTAGCTACTATAAAATACGAACAGCCGAACCCTAATAACATATGATCTAGCATCCAACAAGGGGAATGGGGGAAGAACAAGGGAAGGGGAGAAAACCCTGGTTACCTCCGACCATGGTTCAGCGATGCTGGTGCCATAGGGGTTCTCTGGCCTTATGTAATCAACTTCCTCGTAAGGGTCCTAGCCAAGGGGGATCTTCCTGAGACTGGCGGGAGGGGGGGTCCTCGTCGGTGGCTACGGTGGAAGCTGGGACGGGGGTCTGGACGGGGATGGCAGCTATCTTCGATGCCTCGACGACGGACTGTATGGGGATGGCGGCCTCCTCGCCGGTGGCCTTGGAGGTGCCGATGGCCACTGCGCCATTCTTCTCCCTCGCCGGCATGGTTGGGTTTTTTTGGGGGTTTGCAGGAGGTGATGGGACAATGGAGACGATTGAGTGAGCGAGTGAGTGATGGGTGAGAGTGAGGAGGCCTCTATAAAGGAGAAAGGAATCGATGTTTCGTTGCCCCACCGTGCACCGCGTAACCGCGTACGCTACTGCCTCGTGCACGGCCACATGTGTCCTCTACCGCACCGTGCACCGCACATGCGTACCATGATTCAAGTTTTTTCCCTCGTGTCTAACCATGGCGAGTTAGTTGCGCTCAGTTTTGCCCTCGAGTGCAACACTGCCAGTTTGGTTGTACTCAATTTTTCCCTCCAGTACTAACACTGCCGTGTGCAATATACTCTGTTTTACCCTCCAGTGGCTGGTCAATAGAGAGTCAACGAATGAGTTTTAGCTAGCTAATTGAGTCATTTTATGCACAAGATAGTCAAAAAGATCAAAACATAGTGGCATCTACCCAGGGAGTCTTATTATGTGACCCGCCACCATAAGAAATTTATATAAATAAAGTTTTAACCTAAATCACCACTTCTAAAATCCCCTACTATCATGAAGGTTCATGGCTTTCTACTCAAGCCTCTTCCCAAAACACCAGTCCCCAAAACATAGTTTGTCTGAATGAGGCAATAATTGTCAAACTGGTGTATATTTGAATTGCAAATAGTTTAATGTATGCCAAGATGTATTTTATTTTTTAAAAGACGGATTTTCCATTTTTTAATTCTCATTCTATTTTCTATTTGCATCCCTTTGTCAGTCTTGCTCTTGGTTTTTAAGTTCTACTCAGTTTTTCCCTTGGCTTAAGTTCTACTCAGTTTTCCCCTCTCTTAGTCACAACTCTCACACATGTGCACATCTTGGTTCATACGCTTTGATTGGTTGAGACAGTTGTCACGCGGATCGTGCCCACCAACTATTGATTCTCTGTGATCTAGCGGACAGGATAACCCCTATATCTGTCGGGGGCACCCCACTATCCATGCAAAATAACGAGTTTTCCACCGGTACTTTAACTCCATAAACAAATGATTTTGAATATAATTTGAAGGGAAAGTGGTCAAAGGTGTATAATTTGTGCATTACATTCCAATCTATTAAAATGATAATCTCTCAAGATTTTCTTAGCACAATATTATCACGTATTAAGTGCGATTTCAAAGAGTTCAAATGTGTATAATTTTTGTATATGCAAGTTTATACATTACATTCCACTCTATGAAAATGGGCGAGAAAATGATAATCTCTCAAACTTTTGCTAGCACATCATTATATCGTTATTAAGCATGATTTCACAACGTTGAAAGGTTTAAAATTTCCGTATACGCAATTTATGCATTATATTTCACTCCATGGAAATGATAAATGATAAGGATTTTAGTAGCACAACGTTATCATGTCTTAAGTGCGATTTCAACGAGTTCAAATGTGTACAGTTTTCGTATATGCACGTTTATGCATTACATTACACTATATGAAAATGATAATCTCTCAAGATTTTCTTAGCACAACATTATCATGTATTAAGTGCGATTTCAAAGAGTTGAAGTGTGTATAATTTTTGTATATGCAAGTTTATGCATTACATTCCACTCTATGAAAATGGGAGAGAAAATGATAATCTCTCAAAATTTTGTTAGCACATCATTATCATGTATTAAGTGCGATTCCAAAGTGTTCAAAGGTTTATAATTTCGCATATGCAAGTTTGTGCATTACATTCCACTCTATGAAAATGATAATCTCTCAAGATTTTCTTAGAACAACATTATCACGTATTAAGTGCGATTTCAAAGAGTTCAAAGGTGTATAATTTTCGTATAGGAAAGTTTATACAGTACATTCCACTCTATGAAAATGGGGGAGAAAATGATAATCTCTCAAAATTTTGTTAGCACATCATTATCACGTATTAATTTCCATTGCACAGTGTTCAAAGGTTTATAATTTTTGTATACGCAAGTTTATGCATTATATTTCACTCCATGGAAATGATAAATGATTAGGATTTTATTAGCACAACATTATCATATCCTAAGTGTGATTTCAAAGAGTTTAAAGGTGTATGATTTTCTTATAATTTTTGTATATGCATTACATTTAGTTATATGAAAATGAAGCTAGACAAAGGGTCGCCATCGCCGAAGAAGAAGAAGAAAGGGGAGGCAACGGCACGGGCACGTGCGCGGGGCTGTCTCGGGGTGCCATCGTGCAACGCCAACCTAGGTAAGCTGTGCGTCCAGCGCTCACGTGGATAAGTAGTGGGTCCGATGCTGATCTGGATAAGTGGATAGAGGTGACCACTACGGGAACCGACTGAACACGGCCCCACTTGTCAGCATGTAACGACAAGGGTTCACTACAGGACCTGACAGAATGCAGTCATACTTGTCAGCACGTAACGGCGAGGGTCCACTACGGGACCCAACTGATCGCAGCCCCACTTGTCAGCATGTAACGGCAAGACTGACGGACAGCGAGTTTTTAGACCGTGTGAGAGTCTCGTACAAGGAGATGGGAAAAAGGGATGAAAATTTAAGCGGCTGGGGAAAACTGAGTACAACTAATGAACTAAGGGACAGAAATAGAAATCCCAATTTAAAAATATAGCCTTCGATCTTGTGGTTATTGTCGTAATTAAATTGTGACAACTAAGGAATTCCCCTACCACTAGCTATGGTAGATGTTCTTTAATAGAACCAAATAGATGACGACAAGAGTACTCCTCGTGAGTCTTGCATCTATACTCATGAATTTGCCACACCTTACCTATTGTTGGGGATATGCTATATGGGTATCCTCATAGCATGTCACCAATCCGCCTAAGCCGGATGGCCCATAGTTGGTAGCAAGGCCTATGGCCTGCTGGGAGGCCCAGTTAGACGAATTCTGAAGGGAGGCCCATGCCGGATAAAAGAAGGCTACACAGGAGTCACTGACATACTCTGAGCCTTGGAGTACAAGACATGGAAGACTAGTTCGTGTAGGTGTAGGACTCTTTACCTTATGCGGTAAGGACCTTTCCCTCTAAACCCTAGGTCTTGGCGCCTTTATAAGCCGGCCTACGAGAGCCTTTAGGGCAACAGACCAGACAACTTCTTAGATTGCGGTGTATAACGCGCAACACCTCACACAGCAAACCTATCTCTGTAACTCCGCGTATTGCCATTATAGTGATTTATAGCAGGAGTAGAGTTCCACCACCATTGTGAGACTTGAACCTGGATAAGTTGTGTTACCTCGTACCCACCAACTCTCTGCCTTACCCTACGTCTCTAAACACGAACTGTGAGGACCCCTCCATGGTGTACTCGTCGGCCATACCACCACAGTTGGCGCCCACCTTGGGGCAAGAGGCGCTTCGAGCTCTACACCGGGCGAGGTCCAATCTCTTCGCGGGAATCAGCGATACCGTAGCCATCGGTCGTGTTCTCTTCTCCGACAACGTCCTGATCGTCCCTCTAGATGAGTTTTGGGCGCCGGTAAAGACGAACCCCACGCGCTGCTCCGTCATCCCCTTCGGAGACATCCACATCTTCATCGGCAAACTAACTTGGGTCCTAGCTCCCAGGAAGTCGGAAACTCATGAATCCCTGCACGGACCGCCTATGAGAAGGACACATTCGCGGAAGGATCTGGGCCATACCTCTCTTTGGAGTATGGTGGCTTGGATCAGGAAATTTCAAGGCCCACCCAAACCGCCCCTGTGCAGGATATAAAGGTGAAAGGACCCCACAAATCCGCTTGGCTTCCCCGAGCGTTAGAGAAACGCAGGTCACACTTTGTCGGTGTCATCACCATCTTCGATCTGGCCAGATACGTTAAAAGGGATGGGGAACCTCCCCGCGAATACCTTGCCAGATGGATGAGGGTGAGGGAAATCCTAGAGGGAGACCGCGCCGACGAGCTCATGTACCACTTCATGGAAGGGCTCACGCCTGGAACACTCCTCCGGCATACCCTCCGAAGGCAGCAGGCCGCAGGCTCTCTCACCCTTGGTGAGATGGTTGCCATCGTTAATGAATACACGGATTCCAATGAAGAGGCCATGTCGTCAATCACCATTGAAGCCGGAGGAGGGAACAAGAACACCGGCCCGCCTCCATCACCCTTCGCATCCGCCATTGCCAACACCGAGGCCAACTCTGACTCCGTCCTCGATGCGCTTTACACCGACATCAATATGGATGCCGGTGGCTCAGACGTTAACTCGGAGGAATACGACGCTGTTATGACGGAGATCGAGTAGGAGATCGAGAAGGAGGACCGCGCCGAGAAGACCAACACTTCCCACCAAGTGCTAGTCGTCATTGGGAGCATCGTGGAAGAAGACGGACATGAACAGGAACTTGAGAGAGCTCCGCCCATGCCAGCGGTCACCAGAGCAGCAACAGCTAAAAAGGCCACCGAGCCTCTGGCTCCGGCCAAGGCTCCGCCTCCTCCGGTTACCCGCCAGCCACCGGTGCAGGAACTTACCATGCCCACTAATACGGCTCGACAATCGAATCAGCCGCCAGTGCCACCGTCAACGTCTGCAGCTGGCAACCCACTAGCCACTCCCGCGGACAAAGAAATCTACGGCGCACTTCTCGTCGAACCAATCATCATCGCCCATATCAAGAGTGAAGGAAATATGCCCTGGAGAGGCAATAATAAAGTTGTCATTATGTATTCCTTGTATATGATAGATGTTTATTTTGCATGCTATAATTGTATTGATAGGAAACGTCAATACATGTGTGTTTAATAAACAAAAAGGGTTCCAAGTTATGCCTCTCTTATAGACTAGCTCGTTGATTAACAAGATGATCAAAGTTTCCCGATCATGGACATTGGATGTTGTTAATAACGAGGTCACATCATTTGTGAAATGATGTGATGAACATTCATCCAAACTATAGCATTATGATCAAAGTCATATTGCTGTAACATAATACGAAGTAATCTTAGTCCTTAGACCATGAGATCATGTTAATTGCTAACACCAAAAGAGTATCTTGATAACATCAAACGTCACACCGTAACATGGTGACTATAAAGGTGGGTTCAGTGCTACGAAGGTGTTATGTTGAGGATCATGGATCAAGAGTGTAATTTGTCAATCCTGATGATAGATAGATATACTCTAGGCCCTCTCGGTGATATCACATTAAGATAGCTTGCAAGCAAGTGATGTGAGCACTAGAATGTTATATCACGGGAACGAGAAAAGATTGCATGTCGGTAACAAGATCAAACAAGGTATTTGGGTACCAATGATCGATTCTCGGACATGTATTATATCATGAGACAAAGGGATTAAGTTACTAGCGTTAAAGGTTCTCACGATCACAGAAGTCATCGTTGAATGTGCAAGAGTCAGTATGGATCTCCAGGTCCCGCTTCTGATTATTGATCCGAGAGGAATGTCAATCATGTCTACATTATTCGCGAACCGTAGGGTGACACACTTAAGGGTTGCCGGACACCATTTTGGACCACATATGTTTCCGACGAAAGGATTGCAAAGCGCAGGAATTGTTTCGATAGAAACCGGAATTATTTCGGGTGAAATTGCAGAAAGTGGTTTTGCATGTGATTGGTTCTGCATATGATATTGAAATGTTTCAAGGGATTTTATGTGAATGTTTGTTAATTAAAGTAATTAACAAAATTCTGAATGAATTTAATAAAAGAGTTTTATTAAATGAGAGAGAGCATTAAATTTAGAGAAATTTAATGTATTTAAAGTGGAGACTTTAAAAGAGAATGTGAAGGGGCATTTTAATGTGGAGGAGTTACCACCACATGAATGGGGGAGGTGAGGGGTCACCCCCATGAGGCGCCGGCCATGGGGAGGGGCACCCCCTCCTCCTATAAAAGTCCCCCTCTCACTCCTTCCTCACACCTCCTCGTGAAGGATCTCTCTCCCCCTCTAGAATTATTCCCCCATGGTCTCGGATTAGCGAGATACATGTTCCCGGTGGCATTTCGTCTAGAAGGAGTTGTTGCTTCCACTGCATCGCTAGAGCGAGGAGGTGAGGTTGTCCGGTGGCTTGAACGTGTGTGCGAGGACGGATGCGCTGCTGATTTGCGGCGCTCGGACTTCCACACGATCTTGAGATGGGCAAGCGTACGACTACATCATCCACGAGTTCCAACTCGTTAACAAAACTCTGTTGTCTTCGAGGGTAAGTTCTCCATGGATGTATATCCACACATTGCTCTGTATCTAGTAGATATATCTTGGCGTATAGTTCTCATCAAAGGAATTTTTTTGTTTTCTATGTTGCAGACCCAACAGTGGTATCAGAGCCCAATCTATGCGTAGGTTCTTTGCACGGATAGTACACATATGTTTATATGTGGGCACTGATGACCATGTTATTGCATCTTCTATTTATTTTGGATATTGGTGGCATAGTGGGATGAAGCGGCCCGGACCAACCTTACATGCCATCGTTCATGAGACCGGTTCCACGACTGACATGCAACTAGTTTTCCATAAGTGGCTAGCGGGTGTCTGTCTCTCCTACTATAGTCAATATCTGATTTACAACAAGTTGCTAATAACTTGGTTATCCTCGTTGTGGTTCATGTTCGTAGGTAATACCGGTTCTATCTCCGAAAGCCCTAAGCCACGTAAAACTTGCAGTTGATAAATTAGAGGCGTCTAGTTTAGATCGTTGTGGGGCTATTGTCTTGATATGGTATTGTTGTAAGTAGATGTATGATAGATACTTGATGTCTACGCACTTCTATTCTTGTAGACAGTTGTTGGGCCTCCAAGTGCAGAGGTTTGTAGAACAGCAGCAAGTTTTCCCTTAAGTGGATCACCCAAGGTTTATCCAACTCAGGGAGGAAGTGGTCAAAGGTATCCCCTCTCAAGCAACCCTGCAATCAAGATACAAGAAGTCTCTTGTGTCCCCAACACAGCCAATAAACTTGTCAGGTGTATAGGTGCACTAGTTTGGCGAAGAGATAGTAAAATACAAGTGGTATGGATATAAGATAACGGTGCTAGAGAATAGCTTGGTGGCGTGGAAGAGACTAAAAGCAAACTGAAATAAAGATGGAAGCAAGCAAACATGTAACAGATCTAGTTGCAAACGGTGTATCAATGCTTAGAAACAAGGCCTAGGGATCATACTTTCACTAGTGAACAGTCTCATATAATATCGTCTCTTTATGATACTACGCTGAACTACTCTCTAGTTGGACACTCTAAAAAACCGCACACTGTCACCATGGTAGGGCTATAACAGCACACCTCAAAGTAAGCCTTTCCCATCTAGAAAACCCCACACTGTCACCTTGAGTACTAGATGAGTCCAACAAACACCACACATTCATAGAAACATCCAACTCCAAATATAACTCATAACAAGTATTTGAAATCTCTAGCCTAAGTGCCACCATGGTGAGCACGCTGTCACTTTCACACACATGGGGAGAGCAGAGATTCATTAAAGCACTTGAGTAGCAAGGTAGATCTATAGATTACAAGCTCATGATCAAAATATGATCATGCATAGAGAGAGAGATGAACACATAGCTACCAGTAGAACCCTTAGCCTCGAGAGAGATCTACTCCCTCCTCATCATGGTAATCAGCAATGGTGATGGAGATGGTGGTGGAGTTGGCTCCGGGGGCACTTCCTCGTCCTGGCAGGGTGCCGAAACAGAGACTTTCTGTCCCCCGAATCTCCCCTTCGGTGGCGGCAGCGCTGCGGAAATTTTCGTGGCTGGAGGCTTGACTATTCAGGGTTTATGCATCGGGAGGCTCTTATAGGCGAGAGAGGAGACCGAGGGGGTGCTGGAGGGGCCCACACCACCCCCTGGCGCGGCCTGGCCTGGCCCGCGCCACCATGTGGTGTGGCCAGCCCCTGGCCCCTCTTCGTCTCGTCTTCTGGCTCCGTGAGTCTTCCGGTAAAATATCGACTTTGGCTTTTGTTCGGTCCAATTCCGAGAATATTGATTTTCTAACTTACCTAGAACCAAAAACAGCAGAAAACAGGCAACTGGCACTGTGGCATCTTGTTAATAGGTTAGTCCAAGAAATCATAGAAAAAGTACTCCAAAGTGTGGACAAAACACAAGAAAGTAGATAAAACTAAGCATAGAAAATCAAAAATTATAGATACATTTGCAATGTATCAACATCCCCAAGCTTAACTCCTACTCGTCCTCGAGTAGGTAAGTGATAAAAAGAAAGCATGATTTTTGAGGTGACATGCACCATCATAAAATTGATCAAAGTATTTATAATACATTCAAAGCTGGGATCATAGTACTTCAATCATAGCATGAAAGACAAAGTTCTAGCAATAAGACAAAGAAACTATGATGCAACATGAAAAGGCTCAAACAAAAGATTCATGAATAACAATGCTTTGCAAGACGTTTGTTTGTTTCACATAAATAAAACATAGCATAATAACATTCAACTTGTCGCTTATAGAGTAGCAAAACATAAATGCATAGAACACCTACAAAGTTCATAAGAGTGACTAGATACAAATAGTTTAAAACAAGCAATATCAAGGTATGCATCAATTAACTAGTCTTGGGATAATGCACATAGAACTAAGAATGGCCACTATGCTCTCAAAGTAGGTGCATAAAGGTAGAAAGTGGAGACTCAATATAAAAGTGGAAGAAAGGCCTTCATAGAAGGAAGTAGGGATTCAGTTCTCATAAAGAGCTTCCAAAAATTATGGTACTTAATAGCTTTCAGCTATCATTCCCCTATCATAAGCATCTTTAAGGTGATTAAGGTTAAAGTAACACAACTAAGAGGATATGCTTGACAAGTTATAAACCGAAATCTCATGCCCCTTACTTACGAAGACCGATCCTCATCCTACTCAACTTCAATCACGAGTAAGCTCTTGTCATTGTAAGTACATGTGTATCATTAAGAACCGCCAACGGGGTACCCCATGCACATGATACAGGAGCTATCCCATAATCAAAATGTCAAGGCAAGTAGACAATGAGCATCTCAGCGATCTTTTTATTTGCTATTTGCATAGGTTTTTATTGAGAATGCTTCATAGAGTGCTCATTATGGTGATGCTGGAAGTTTCCACCATGATTAAGCATGGCTTAGGCTAGCGGCAGAGGCGTTTCTCTAACACACATACAAACTCCATGATCTTACAAGTTCCACTTTTATTTCACACCGCCGGAATCCATAAGCAAAAGAACATGATATCAACGAGGTACAAAGTACAAGTGCAATGTGGAAAGCGTTTCCCATGAAACATGGTTCTGCTAATTTCAACTTATAAAGCGCAAGAATATACGCAACAAAGAAGGACCCAATGGTTCAAGTTTATTAGATGCAAAAAGTAAAGTGTGCCATCAAGTTCGTGAGAGCTTTAATCACTAGTTTTCTCATAACAAGTTTAATTTGGAAGGTAAAAAAAGCATGAATATACTTGGAATAGAATAAGCTAGTAGGTAGGTATGGTGGACTCTTTGGAATAACTTGGTTTAGGTAGTTGTATGCATGAGTGGAACTCATACTTGGTTGTGGAGGCTAGCAAAAGACTAGGAGCGAAAAACTAAGAGAGCAATAATGGCCATAATCATGCAGAGCGACAAAACATCATTGATCAAAGCATAAAGTGATACTACAAGTTGAAAACTAAAGGATCATAAAGGCTATGGTGACTTGGGATAGTCATAGCATGGTGTGAGCATGTGCCAAGTCAACCCAAATAAAGCATCAAAGGAGAATACCACTATACTATGCTTTAATATGCTAAAACAACGCATGATTCATCCAAGGCACATTAAGAAATCTCAATTGTTTATAACAAGTCATGCTACAGCAAAGAATAGTAAGCATTAAGCCAAAACAATATCAAGCATGGCATGAGAAAGCATAGGCCACAGTAAAAAACCAGCTCTTTTTACCACATAGGCATGAACTTTCCTACTCTTTTCCAAACCAAAACAAACTATTTGCAAACCAACGTATGAAAGTGGGGGTCCCACCAATTTATTCAGAAAACTAAGAAAACCAAAGAAAACAAAAACCAAAACTAAAACGAAAAATAAGACGCTCCAAGAAAAACACAACTGTGCATGAAACAATAAAAATGAAGCGTTTGGAAGAAACCTGGGATTTTTATTGATGAAGAAGGGGATGCCTTGGGCATCCCCAAGCTTTGATGCTTGTACTTCTTGGATATTTCTTGGGGTGACACGCGTGGCATTCCCAAGCTTGAGTTTTAGTCCATCCTTCATCTCATTACTCATTCCTTCCATACACCTAAATTTTTTCCTTCATACAAAACTTCACACAATCTTTATTAGCAACATTAGTGCACTCAAGATACTAGGTCTTTAGGTTCAGTTCCAACACCAATAAAACTTCCAATAAAACACAAGCTACTGTAGCACTTCCCTCAAAAAGCTCAATTCCCCAAAAGAACTCAAAAAGGAACCAACAAGAAGCAAATGCAAATAATGGCAGAAACCTGTCAAACCAGACCAGCAGGTAAAGACGGATTTTTTCGAAGACCTTCTGTTGCTCAAATCAAAATGTGTTGAAATAACGAAAGTTAGATAATAACCTGGGGCAGAATCACAAAAATTGACTCCTCAAAAGGACGTACAGATATTTTACAAGAATTTTTACGGTGAAGCACAGAAATCTGTTTCGGGACAGCAACTTTCCCAAGCATTACTTCTCTCTCATTACAGGTTATTCTTGGCACAAAAAGAAAATAAAAAGGATAAGGAGCGGTTATTACAGAAGTTATAACTTCCAAGACTCATCTAAAACTTTTGGGTTATCTCCCAATAAGTACTTTTCTTTAACAACTTTAAGTTACGCATGATAGTTTGAGAAGATGCTCACATAAGATATATGAATTGAAGTAAAAGAGAGCATCAAGAAGCAAATTAAAAACACATTTAAGTCTAACCCACTTCCTATGCATAGGAATCTTGTAAAGAAACAAGTCATGAAAGCACAAAGCAACGTGCATAGGAAAGCAAAACAAGTGCAACTTCAAGACTTTCAACATAAAGAGGGGAAACTTAATATTATTGAGATGCATAAGAAAAAATTTCCCTCTCTCATAATAACTTTTAGTAGCAACATGAATAAAATCAACAATATAACTATCGCATAAAACATTCTTATCATGAGCCACATGCATAAAAGAGTTAATACTCTCCACATAAGTATAGTCATTCTTAATAGGTGGGAGCAAATTCAACAAAATAGCTATAATTATTATTTTCATCACCATAATCATCAAATATAGGAGGCATATTGTAATCATAATTAATTTTCTCCTCAATAGGTGGACTGAAAATATCATATTCATCATTGTAATCATCATATATTGGAGGTTTTGTATCATCATAAGCATTACAATAGCTATCTTCCAAAGTTGGGGAACTAAAAAGATCATTTTCGTAAAAACTAGCTTCCCCAAGCTTAGACTTTTCCATAGCATTAGCAATAATGGTGTCCAAAGAGTTCATACTAACAACATTGCTATTAGCATGCAAATAAAGTTCCATAGGTTTTTTAATTTTCTCTTCAAACACTTCATGTCCTAACTCAAGATAAATACTATAAAGCTCTCTAATTTTGTTGTTGTTTTCCATTAAGCCTAACTAGTGAAAACAAGAAACAAAAAGACAAAATTGCAGAATCTAAAGGAAATAACTTCGAGCACTCACACCAGAAAATAGGCGTTTGCCGTGGAAGGTTCTTCTTCTTTAAACCTCCGGTGTGAATACCTTTTACCTTTCCTCCCCGGCAACGGCGCTAGAAAATAGCTTGATGTCTACGCACTTCTATTCTTGTAGACCGTTGTTGGGCCTCCAAGTGCAGAGGTTTGTAGAACAGTAGCAAGTTTTCCCTTAAGTGGATCACCTAAGGTTTATCGAACTTAGGGAGGAAGTGGTCAAAGGTATCCCCTCTCAAGAAACCTTGCAATCAAGATACAAGAAGTCTCTTGTGTCCCCAACACACCCAATACACTTGCCAGGTGTATAGGTGCACTAGTTCGGCGAAGAGATAGTAAAATACAAGTGGTATGGATATAAGATAACGGTGCTAGAGAATAGCTTGGTGGCGTGGAAGAGACTAAAAGCAAACTGAAATAAAGATGGAAGCAAGCAAACATGTAACAGATCTAGTTGCAACGGTGTATCAATGCTTATAAACAAGGCCTAGGGATCATACTTTCACTAGTGAACACTCCCATATAAATATCGTCTCTTTATGATACTACGCTGAACTACTCTCCGGTTGGACACTCTAATCCATGGTAGGGCTATAACAACACACCTGGAAGTAAGCCTTTCCCATCTAGAAAACCCCAGACTGTCACCTTGAGTACTAGATGAGTCCAACAAACACCACAATTTCATAGAAACAGCCAACTCCAAATATAACTCATAACAAGTATTTGTAATCTCTAGCCTAAGTGCCACCATGGTGAGCACGTTGTCACTTTCACACACATGGGGAGAGTAGAGATTCATTAAAGCACTTGAGTAGCAAGGTATATCTATAGATTACAATCTCATGATCACAATATGATCATGCATAGAGAGAGAGAGATGAACACATAGCTACCGATAGAACCCTTAGCCTCGAGAGAGATCTACTCCCTGCTCATCATGGTGGTGGAGATTGATGGAGATGGCCCCGAGGGCACTTCCCCGTCCCGATAGGGTGCCGGAACAGAGAATTTCTGTCCCCCAAATCTCCCCTTCGGTGGCGGCAGCGCTGCGGAACTTTTCGTGGCTAGAGGCTTGACTATTTAGGGTTTATGCATCGGGAGGCTCTTATAGGCGAGATGGGAGACCGAGGGGGTGCCGGAGGGGCCCACACCACCCCCTGGTGCGGCCTGGCCTGCCTCGCACCACCAGGTTGTGTGGCTAACCCCTGGCCCGTCTCCGTCTCGTCTTTTGGCTCCGTGAGTCTTCCGGTAAAATATCGACTTTGGCTTTTGTCTGGTCCAATTTCAAGAATATTGATTTTCTGACTTTCCTAGAACCAAAAACAGCAGAAAACAGGCAACTGGCACTGTGGCATCTGGTTAATAGGTTAGTCCAAGAAATCATATAAAAAGTACTCCAAAGTGTGGACAAAACACAAGAAAGTAGATAAAATCAAGCATGGAACATCAAAAATTATAGATACATTTGCAATGTATCAATACTCTTACAACACACTCAACGTGTAAGTTCCATAGACCTTGGCCTTACACACAAAGGAATGATAGAGATCATACCACAATGCAAATGATAGAGATCAAATGCATGGACCATATCATCTCACTTTACACATTAGATGTTAGCATCTTATACTGCTAGTTTGGCGCTTTTGGTAGCATTGTAAGATGATCCCTCATTTAGATATCAAGATAAAAATGTGTTCTTCCTTAAGTATGCACAGTTCTATGGATCGTGTTTCGAGACATCACATGATGCTCGGGTGTACTCGACTCTATGTTTTCATATAACGGGTGTAAGACAGTTTTACACACGCGAATACTAAGGTTCTTACTTGGCGAGCCTAGCATGTACAGACATGGCCTCAGAACACAGACTGAAATGTTAAGCATGAGTCATATAGTTGATATGATGCCCATATAGATGCTCACCTTTGAAGCTACACCGACTCACGGGATGATCGGACTTGGTGTAGTGGATTTGGTTCATGTAATCACCAAAAGGACACAAGGGGTGTCGTTTTTGAGTGGGAGTTCATTAGTAATTTGGATTAGTTGAACTCAATCTATCATAAACTTAGTCTAAATAAACTTTACAAATTCTATTGTAAATGGCACCACCTGCTTTTAATTTCAATGTGTTCATGGAGAAAGAGAAACTTGCTGCGAATGGTAGCAACTTCACCAACTGGCTATGAATTTGAGGATTCTCCTCACTGCTGCACAAAAGCAATATGTGCTAGATGCGCCGCTAGGCCCCCCACCAGCTCCTGATGCCCCTGACGAGGAAAAGAATTTCTATATAACTTGTCAGGAGGACCACAACTTAGTTCATTGCGGCATACTATATGGGCTAGAGCCAGAACTTCGAAAGCATTTTGAAAATGGCAATGCCTTTGATACCATGGGAGAATTGAAAATGATTTTCGATACCCATGCTGCCGTAGAAAGTTATAATGCTTCTAAAAAGTTCTTTAGCTGCATGATGGAGGATAACAGCTCCGTTAGTGAGCACATACTCAAAATGTCTGGGTACGCCGTTAAACTTGTGTCCTTGGGAATAACGATTCCCATTGACTTAGGCATACATTGTGTTCTCCAATCTCTGCCACCTAGCTACAAGAGCTTCGTGATGAACTATAATATGCAAGGCATGAAGAAGTCTCTTCCCGAGCTTCTGTCAATGCTTAAGACTACAGAAGTGGAGATTAGGAAAGAACATCAAGTGTTGATGATCAATAAGACCACCGGTTTCAACAAGGAAAAAAAGGCAAGCAGAAGGGAAAGAAGGGTGGCAAATCTGTTGCCGCACCTGAAAAGAAATCCCGAGCTAACCCTAAGTCTGATACCGAGTGCTACTATGCAAGGGGACTGGCCATTGGAAGCGTAATTGCCTCAAGTATTTGGCGGACAAGAAGGCCTGCAAGGCAAACAAAGGTATATGTGATATACATGTTATTGATGTGTACTTGACTAGTACTCGCAGTAGCACCTGGGTATTTGATACAGGATCGGTTGCTAATATATGTAACTCGATTTAGGGGCTGCGGAACAAGCGACAGCTAGCAAGGGATGAGGTCAAGATGTGGGTCGGTAATGGATCAAGAGTTGATGTGATCGCCGTAGAAACGTTACCTCTCCATATGTCATCAGGATTAGTTATAAATCTGAATAATTGTTATTTGGTGCCTGCACTAAGCATGAACATTGTATCCAGATCGTGTTTGATGCAAAGTGGTTATTCCTTTAAATCTGAAAACAATGGTTGTTCGATTTATCTGAATGATATCTTTTATGGTCATGCACCTAGATTGAATGGTTTATTTCAGTTGGATCTCAATAGTATTATTACACATATTCATAATGTTGATGCTAAAAGGATTAAACTTGATAATGACATATCTTCATATACGTGGCACTGCCATCTAGGTCATATTGGTGTTAAACGCATGAAGAAACTCCATTCTGATGGACTTTTGGAATCACTTGATTTTGAATCATTTGATACATGTGAGCCGTGCCTTATGGGCAAGATGACTAGAACGCAATTTTCCGGTTCAATGGAATGGGCAACACATTTATTTGAAATCATACCTACTGATGTGTGTGGACCAATGAGTGTGTCGGCGCAAGGTGGATATCGTTATTTTGTTACTTTCACGGATGATTTGAGTAGATACGGGTATATCTATTTGATGAAACATAAATCTGAAACTTTTGAAAAGTTCAAGAAATTTCAGAATGAAGTGGAAAATCATCGTAACAGAAAGATCAAATTTCTGCGGTCTGACCGTGGAGGAGAGTATCTTAGTTATGAGTTTAGCACACATATGAAGGACTGTGGAATAGTTTCACAACTCACGCCTGCCGGAACACCACAATGTAATGGTGTGTCGGAACATCTTAATCGTACTTTATTGGATATGGTTCGATCTATGATGTCTCTGACTGACTTGCCACTGTCATTTTGAGGTTATGCACTGGAACCGTTGCATGCACTTTAAACTGGAACCGCTGTCATTTCTTAAAGTTTGGGGATGCGATGTTTATGTGAAGAAACTTTAGCCGGATAAACTCGAACCCAAAGCAGAAAAATGCGTCTTCATAGGATACCCTAAGGAAACGATTGGGTATACCTTCAATCATAGATCCGAAGGCAAGGTTTTTGTTGCCAAGAATGGATCCTTTCTTCAGAAGGAGTTTCTCGTGAAAGGTGTGAGTACTCGGAAGGTAGAACTCGAAGAGGTTATTAAACCTTCTCTTCATGAATTGGCGAGTGGCGCAGCACCAGAAGTTGTTTCGGAGTTGACTTCACCTGATGAAGAGAGAGCTAATGATAATGATCATGAAACTCCGAAAGAGGATACTACCGAACCACGCAGGTCAAGCAGGACACGTGCAGCTCCTGAACTGTACGGCAATCCTATTATGAATTTCATGATTGATGAAATAGATGACCATACGACGTATGAAGAAGCGATGATGACCCCTGATTCCAACAAATGGCTAGAAGCCATGAAATCCGGGATGGAATCCATGTATGAAAACCAGGTTTGGACCTTGGTGGACTTACCTCACGATCAAAAGGCCGTTGAGAATAAATGGATTTTCAAAAGAAAAACTGATGCTGATGGTAATGTGACCATCTATAAAGCTCGACTTGTCGCAAAGGGGTTTCGACAAATTCAAGGAGTTGACTACGATGAGACATTCTCTCCCGTAGCGATGCTAAAGTCGGTTATGATTATGTTAGCAATTGCTGCATATTTCGATTATGAAATATGGCAGATGGATGTCAAAACTGCGTTCCTCAATGGTAATATTGAAGAAGAGTTGTATATGATACAACCAAAGGGTTTTGTCGATCCTAACAATGCTGATAAGGTATGCAAACTTCAGTGATCCATCTATGGACTAAAGCAAGCATCCCGGAGTTGGAATCTCCGCTTTGATGAGGTGATCAAAGAGTTTGGATTTGTCCAAACTTATGGAGAGGCTTGTATTTACAAGAAAGTGAGTGGGAGCAATGTGGCATTTCTGATATTATATGTGGATGACATATTATTGATTGGAACTGATATAGATCTTTTAAACAGTGTTAAAAGTTATCTAAACAGCAAATTTTCGATGAAGGACCTTGGTGAAGCTTCATATATATTAGGCATTAAAAATCTACAGAGATAGATCAAGGCGCCTAATTGGGCTATCACAGAGTACATACCTTGATAAGATATTAAAGAAGTTTAATATGGACGGAAGTAAGAAGGGATTCTTACCAATGTTGCAAGGCAAGACATTGAGTAAGACACAAAGTCCGGCTATGGCGGAAGAAAGAGAGATAATGGATAAGATCCCCTATGCCTCAGCCATAGGCTCTATAATGTATGCCATGCTATGTACAAGACCGGATGTGGCACATGCTATTAGTTTGACTAGTAGGTACCAATCTGATCCCGGTTCAGAACACTTGATAGCGGTCAAGAATATCCTTAAGTACTTGAGAAGAACTAGGGATATGTTTTTTGTATACAGAGGTGAAGAAGGGCTAGTTGCTAAGTGGTATGTCGATGCTAGCTTTGACACCGATCCGGATGACTCCAAGTCTCAATCCGGATACGTATTTCTCTTGAACGGAGCAGCAGTTAGTTGGAGGAGTTCCAAACAACCTGTTGTGGCTAGATCAACAACGGAGGCGGAATATGTTGCTACTTCAGAAGCGGCGCAGGAAGCGGTTTGGATGAAGGAGTTCATAACGGAACTAGGTGTGGTTCCTAGTGCATTGGACCCAATGGTGATCTATTGTGACAACAATGGAGCCATAGCCAACGCCAAGGAACCTAGGCCTCACAAGAATTCCAAGCATATAAAGCGCCGGTTCCACTCCATCCGCGAGCATGTCAAGGATGGAGATATAAAGATTTGTAAAGTACACACATACCTAAATGTAGTAGATCCGTTGACTAAAGTTCTCCCTATGATCAACACCATAACTCCATGGGTGTTAGATTTATCACTATGTAAACTAGATTATTGTCTCTAGTGCAAGTGGGAGACTGAAGGAAATATGCGCTGAGAGGCAATAATAAAGTTGTTATTATGTATTCCTTGTATATGATAGATGTTTATTTTCCATGCTATAATTGTATAGATAGGAAACATCAATACATGTGTGTTTAATAAACAAAAAGGGTTCCTAGTTATGCCTCTCTTATGGACTAGCTCACTGATTAACAAGATGATCAAAGTTTCCTGATCATGGACATTGGATGTTGTTAATAACGAGGTCACAACATTTGTGAAATGATGTGATGAACATTCATCTGAAGTATAGCATTACGATCAAAGTCATATTGATGTAACATCATATGAAGTAATCTTAGTCCTTAGACCATGAGATCATGTTAATTGCTAACACCAGAAGAGTATCTTGATAACATCAAACGTCACACCGTAACAGGGTGACTATAAAGGTGGGTTTAGTGCTACGAAGGTTTTATGTTGAGGCTCATGGATCAAGACTAGAATTTGTCAATACCGATGACGGATAGATATACTCTGGGCCCTCTCGGTGATATCACATTAAGATAGCTTGCAAGCAAGTGATGTGATCACTAGAATGTTATGTCACGAGAATGAGAAAAGAGTGCATGTTGGTAACGAGATCAAACTAGGTATTTGGGTACCAATGATCAAATCTCGGACATGTATTATATCATGGGACAAAGGGATTAAGTTACTAGCGTTAAAGGTTCTCATGATCACAGAAGTCATCGTTGAATGTGCAGGAGTCAGTATGGATCTCCAGATCCTGCTTCTGATTATTGATTTGAGAGGAGTCTCAATCATGTCTGCATTATTCGCGAACTGCAGGGTGACACACTTAAGGGTTGCCGGACACCATTTTGGAGCACATATGTTTCAGACGAAAGGATTGCAAAGCGTATTAATTGTTTCGATAGAAACCGGAATTGTTTCGGGTGAAATTGTAGAAAGTGGTTCTGTATGTGATTGGTTCTGCATGTGATATTGAAATGTTTCAAGGGATTTTATGTGAATGTTTGTTAATTAAAGTAATTAACAAAATTCTGAATAAATTTAATAAAAGATTTTTCTTAAATGAGAGAGAGCATTAAGCTTAGATAAATTTAATGCATTTAAAGTGGAGACTTTAAAAGAGAATGTGAAGGGGCAATTTTGATGTGGAGGAGTTACCACCACATGAATGGGGGAGGTGAGGGGTCACCCCCATGAGGCGCCGACCATGGGGAGGGGCACCCCTCCTATAAAAGGCCCCCCTCTCACTTCTTCTTCCTCACACCTCCTCGTGAAGGATCTCGGTGGCATTTCGTCTGGAAGGAGTTGCTGATTCCGCTGCATCACTGTAGCGAGGAGGTGGAGGTTCTCCGATGGCTTGCACGTGTGTGCGAGGACGGATGCGCTGCTGATTTGTGGCGCTCGGACTTCCACACGATCTTGAGATCAGCAAGGGTATGACTACATCATCCACGGGGTTCCAACTTGTTAACAAAACTATGTTGTCTTCGAGGGTAAGTTCTCCATGGATGTATATCCATCCATTGCTCTGTATCTAGTAGATAGATCTTGGCGTATAGTTCTCATTGTAGGAAATTTTTTGTTTTCTATGCTGCAGAGCCAACAAAGAGCATTACAGAGCTTGATGAGAAGCGTGCGGAAATCTTGGCGGAGGCCAAGTGCATCGCGGAGCAAGGCGCTAAGCTAGACGAAGACATGGCGAAGGCACAACAATCCATCATGGCGGCAAGAGCTATGGAGGCTGAATACAAGCAATTGCAGTTAAAGCATAAAACAAAGAAGGTACCAGCTCACGTCGTCCAAGATCTCGGCATTCAGCGAGGCTTGTGATTTGACGGGTCTAAGCCGAGAAAGGCCAGCCCTTACATAGATTCAGAGGGGAGGCAAGTCATGCCAACTCCCGCTCTCAACATCGTCGTCGCCAAGACCCTCCTAGAGCAGGACAGGTCACCAGAAGCAGTCGCTCAGGTGTACGACCTTATCGCTAAGGCATGCAAGCAACAGGAAAAGGCTGTCTCGCAGAGGCTTGAATCCTACCCAGAGCTTTGCCAGTCAACCCTGAACATCCGCAGAAGGCCAAAATCTCCCCGTGACGAAGGATCGCATGCAGGCTCTACAGAGCGATGACGGAGGGAGGCACGCAACAGGACTGAAGCTATCGCCATATCCTCCGACCATGGAGAAAAGGCTCGTCCGCATCGTTCGCCACCTCCACCACCATCTCGACATCACGAGGAACCAGAGCCACGCCACCGCACATGCATGCCACCTCCAAGGCGGTCCTAGCCTGGCATCGTTATACACGATCAGGGCGAATAGCCTCGGCATGCCGAAGAGCGCAGCGGCCATGATGGACACAGGAGCAGGTCCCACAAGGAACCGCCACGTCCGACAAGCAACCGCGATAGGCGTGAGGAGTCGCAGGAGGGGCACAACAAGAGAGCTAACCCGCCCCCTCCACCGCCGCCATCGCCACCTAGCAGCCACCATGGCGGAGGTCATGGAGGGTCTCACAAACCGCACCACAACTCCCCTCCCCATTACGGAAAAGGGAAGCAGCCAAAGCCATATGACGCACGATCGCGGCTGGATAAGATCCAAGAAGCTCGGGAGCTCCCATACCTGGGGCCACGGTGTTTTGGACCAGTAATACGGGCCACAACCTACCCCAAGGGCCTCTAGATAGACAAGACAATCAAGCCCTACCACAACAGCACTGCCAGGCCAACAACATGGTTGCAGGACTAGAGCGAAGCAATTCACATCGCAGGGGGAAACCCCAATGTCGCCGTCAAGTACCTCCCACTCATGTTGACACGCACCGCCTGGCAATGGATCAACGACTTACCGGAGAAATCAATATGCAATTGGTTGGACATGCATGAAGAGTTCACCAAGAACTTCGAGGGTACGTACAAACGTCCATGCACTATCAGAGACCTGCAGCGGCGTGTGCAAGAAAAGGATGAAACCTTCCATGCCTACCTCTCTCGCTGGCTGGATATGAAAAATTCTTGCACAGGGGTGCACGAATAGACCGCTATGGCCACCTTCATTGATGGTCTAGAAAAGGGAACTTTTCTCCAGCATACGTTGAAGAGCAGGCAAGACAACAATGACCTCAACCTCAACGCAATGATCGCCATGGCTAGCGAGTTTGCCGCTGTTGATAACGATGCGCGTGGATCGTTGCCGGTGATAGCAATTCCTACCCAGTCCAAGAAGAACAACAATAACAAGCGGAAGAATCTGACCGAAGAGAAGCAAGTAGTCGACATGGTCGCCGCAACGTTCATTAGCAGAGGCAATGGAGGACAGCATGGACGTGGTTGGAGAGCTAGCTGTGGCCAGCAGAGGAGTGACACTACACCCTCGGCGCTCAGCGTCCCTCAGACTTATGAAGAGTACAGCGATATGCCGTGCTTCATCCATCTCGACACCAATGGCAAATCCACCCACACCAATCGACAGTGCAAGTTTGTCAATGATCTCAAGGAGGACCCTGAGTCCGGATACAAGCAAAGTCTGAAGAATCTGCCCCACAGAAAGGGCAAAGGGAAGAAGAATGAGGAAGAGCCCAAGGAATCAAGTGATATGGACGAGGACATGGACCCAAAATCTTCCGACAAGGGAGAGGATAAAGGGAAAAATACCTTTGAAAAGAAGGATCCATGTTACCACACCTTCCTTGGCACCCCAACCGTCCGGGCCCAGAAAACCTCTCCTAGGATACTGATGGCTACCCTCCCTCCGGTTGCCCAGTACGTCAGGTGGTCGGAAGTTCCAATTACTTGGGATAGGAAGGATCAGCCAGAACTCATCCCAACCGAGATCCAGTACGCCATGGTCATCAACCCTTTGATTGACGGCATAGAGTTCACCAAGTGCCTCGTGGACAGCCGAAGCAGCATCAACATCATGTACCTCGATACACTGCACAAGATGAACTTGATGGAGACCCAGCTAAGGATGAATAACACCATGTTCCATGGGGTCGTCCCTGGCCGACAAGCAAATTCCCTAGGCTGCATCACACTTCCGGTTGCTTTTGGTGATGTAAACAATTAACGCCAAGAACGCATGAGCTTCGAAGTGGTGCCTTTCAAGAGCGTGTACCACGTCATTTTCGGATGTGGCATCTTCCACTCCTTCCTCGCAAGGCCATGGTTTGTATACAACAAACTCAAGATTCCCGGACAAAATGGCATCATCACCATTGACGGAAGCTTCACCAAGGCACGGGAGTGCAAGCTCAGCGAAGCCGCCTTCACCGAAGCAGTCCTCTACGGTGACGAGTTCAAGGAGATCTAGTACCAGGTCGATGCCTCGGAGATGCCACCTTTGAAGAAGCAGATCACTGCCGTGGAACCCGCCTGCACGGCGGCCATCAAGACAAAGCAGGTAGAGCTTGTCGAAGGTGATTCCTCCAAGACCACCACCATTGGCACGGACCTGGATCCCAAATAGGAAAGCGCACTCGTCGAGTTCCTCCGTGAAAATAGGGATATCTTTGCCTGGCAACCTGCCGACCTGAAAGGTGTACCTAGGGAACTTGCCGAGCACAGCTTGAATATTGATCCTAATGCCAAACCAGTGAAACAACCTCTACGACACTTTGGTGATGAAAGACGAAGGGCTATAGGCAAAGAAATAGATAGGTTACTTAAGGCTGGCTTTATCCGAGAAGTTATTCACACCCGTTTGGTGGCACATCCTGTACTTGTCCCCAAAAAGGGAACCAATGAATTAAGAATGTGCGTTGATTACACCGGCTTGAACAAAGCATGTCCGAAGGATCCATTTGCCTTGCCTCGCATTGACCATGTCATTGACTCGATGGATGGCTCGGAACTTTTGTGTTTTCTTGATGCCTATTCAGGATACCACCAGATCCGGATGTGAAAATCAGACCAATTTGTTGGGGATCGACGCAGAAAACAAAAAGTTTCCTACGACGGAACTCCAGAAACTTAGCCTAGGATTTATCTATGTAGTAATGCAGTAATGGCCAGAGTGTAGAGAATACATACCCTTGTAGTCTGTATGCGGTTAACGTTCCGCGGGGAAGGTGGTTGAAGTAGTCGTACTCGTAGCCGACCTCAAGGTCACGAAGCTCCTCGTAGGTCACCCCTTGCTCCTTCTTGATCTTCATCATCTTCATCGCGCAACAGCTCCGGCTCACGACATTTAAGCGCCCCAAGTGTTGCGCCTCGTGTCTTCGTACACATCCGATGCACGATGAGACCTCTGGCTCCCCGATCCCGCCGGGAGTGCGGAAGTGATATCCAGCTAGGAATTCCTGCAGCGCAACGGCGTACTGCAGGTGTGCCTCGATCGCACAGCCCAGACTTGGGGCCATGGTCAGGAGGCATGGAGGGAGAGAGAGAAGGAGGAAGTCAACTAAAGGACTTCTCCAAATATTGGTGTGTTAATCCCACCCATGGGCACCCCTTTATATAGGGGGAGGGGGTGTGCCCTCCCCTTTGGGTTTCCCATGTCGGACTATTCAAGGGAGAGGGGGGAGGCGCATGGGCCTTAATGGGCCAGCCGACCTAGGGTGGGCCCCACCCCGCGCACAGCCCTAGGCTGGCCGGGTGGGCCCCCTCAAGGCGCCTGGGCCTTGGCCCTTTGGCCCTTGGCCCTTCCCTCCTCCGGTTTTCCCTCATGGGCCCTATTTCCCTAGGAAGTTTGGCCCATTAGTGGAATAACTCTTCAAATTATATTTTAATATTATATTTAATATTAATTACACTAATCTATTATATATTAAAAGTACATGACGGGTTCACCAGAAAAAAGAGAAATACTCTAGAAAATCCCACAAAAAACAGAACCATCTAGCCAGCAATTTAACTATTTAGCCTATGACAACCGATGGATCCTAAATATTATCTACTGACATTAAATTTAGAAAAAATTACCCACCAATGCCATTCCTAACTTTTTACATACCCCTTCAATATTACATCTAGCCATAAAAAAATAATACCTAAGTCTGTGTCCTCGCGCACGCCGCCAAAGCCTTATTTTCCTCGGTGTTGCCGGCCGGCCAGCCGATCTCCACCTAAGATATGCACAGCAGCGGCACATGAATCGATCTAGCTTTGCATCCTGAATCGATCTAGGATCGCTATGTATTTTAATTTGTGCCGTCGTCGGCCGGCCGTCCGACCTCCATCAAAGATGTATGAACGGCCGAACTCCATCAAAGATGTATGCATCAAGTTTGCCTCACGCATGGGGAACATAATAGCAGCGGACACGCACCTAGCTAGATCGATCAAACACTTGCCAAGAGCTAGGTACAATCAAACGATTGCTTCACCAGGGAGCTATAGGTATGTATACGTATTATATAACGTGATATGTATTTTTCCTTTGATAGCTTTGCCCTAGCTGTTGTCCTACTCCCATCATGATTTCCCCTTGGCCTTGCACCATCACCAAATTTTGATATCCGGAAGACTGCCTGTGGCTGCTCTCGCTAGAACAGGTGACAAAGATTGAAGCTGGATTAGGTCTGCCTGCACGTGGAGTGTCCTCAAATCCATCATATCTCTATCTTCCCAGTCCCCATGCTATATATGGATGTAATCACGTTTCTTCCTCTTCTAACTTTTACAAAACTATTTTTTTATAATGAATGATAGCTATGAAAGTAGAGAAGAAGGCAACATATTCATTTGTGCATAATCCCTTGATGTTGCGTCTCCGGATTGATCATGTCATGGCACTCCCGCCAGCGTGTACTCGCTAACGATCTTCATACCTGGCGATGGCCATTGCATCGGTACTTCAAAAACCCGACGTTGAGATGCAACGCATTTACATGGTAAAAATAAACCAACCAAATTCAAGCATGTGATTATAATATTTTATAATTCTCTAATCTTGTATGTTGCACTCTAGCGGGATGCTTCCATAATATGATCTATATAGGTTTAATAAATCTCTAATCATGTATGTTTCACTCCGATAGGATGCTTCCATGACTTGATATTTTATTGATCTCTAATCATGTATGTTATGATCTGATGGAAATCATAGATTGACTCAGAGTGTTCTAATACTGTGGATGATCGGCCGGAAGGGCTATACTGTGGATGATCGGCCGGAAGGAGCAATCTGGAGGTCTATACCACCTATACTATGCAGAAGGCTCCAGGAAGTCCCCTGGTATACAACACGAACAAGCACTTCTGCATTATCAGTCCAGTCATCTATACATAGTATTTGCACATTCAGAATCTGCAGCAAGTTTCACGGTATATACTACCTTGGTGTGGTTGCCTGATAATATATGCATTTAGTTGATCCATGTTTGATTATTGGATGAGTGTGAATGAATCTTAGTAATGGTAAGAGCTCACATTGTTGGATAGCTAACACACACGCGCACGCGCACACATATACACACGAAAATACGGATACGTCATCTTTACTAAGGCAACAACTAATATTATTTTGATCATTTCGTAGATACTGCAGTAATTTTGGTGGTTCTGTAGTATATGTAGTGTATGCATATGTAGATCCAAACTTTCATGATTTGTATAATTTTTTGTCATTTGCATGACGACGTGATATATATATCAATGAAAAGAATCTCCTCTGCATCTTGTAGATAGCTTTTTTTTGGCATGATCGCTCTCAATCAATTCTCATATACATTGTCTCTCTAGCTATATTTTATTTCAAAGATAGTTTTTACAATTAGGTTTTATTGCTTGTCGGTCACCTCATGCCATAAGTTGGATTTGGTCAGTTGTTTGGATCCTGAACAACATCACAATACTGATATATTCTCTTGAGCAAAAAAAAAATTGTTTTCTACATATAAATATTTATTTTTCCAGTGTTATCTCTCTATACCAGTTGTGATCTCTTAACATGGCAACACTTAGATTGGGGACTTCAGTGTATAAGTCAGGCCTCCACTTTGGTGTTACCTAGATACTAAGCCTTTTTAGAACAAAAAATATAACCAAGTTCATTTACACTCTATCTAATTTTTTGGCATGGTAAGGTAAAAAAGGACAGAAAACAAAGTTTAGTTTCAGGGATAATTAGTCCTACTTAAGTAATCACGGAAAAAAGTGGTCTCATCATTTTTGGATTTCTTTGTCGTTCATTACCTAATCATATGTATGGTACTATTTAGTTATCTTTGTTTTAGCAGACATTTATCTCTTCCCACTTGGAAGTTTCCCATGGATTCATGAAATTTTCCATGGTGTAGAGCAAATCAGTCAACTTAAGGATTTGTTCCGAGTTCTGGAACCTATTCTTCGGTAGTTATATTTCACTAAGGTTTACTCTTATCTAGATTTATCATTTAAATAGATAATAAGGCATACTTTTTCCTTCCAAGTGTTATGGTGCCAACTATTTGCTAATGAAGCCTACCAAATGCCCTTGGATGCTTCGACTCTAGGACCACATACAAATGGTTGCAGCTGTGCTGAAATCTAATATTTTTCTAGGACCTCGATGCACACATTTTCTATATTGTACCAAAAAATTATTGGTTTTAGATATCCTGAAAAAAGCAAGTAGATACACAGTATTAAGTTGAAAGTTTCTTAGATAAATTTACTCAACTAATATTGCCATTGCTAATTTTTTTTAGTAGTGAAAAAATAAGAACGTTGAGATTTAAGTTCCAAACGTTGAATCAATTCTGTACATATGACGTAAGTCTGCCGAAGGTCACTAGATTCCCTACAGACCCACAAAACTTGTACACGGTTGGGATCTTAAAAACATACTTGATCGGGTTTTGAAAAACTGCTCTATGTATGATCACTGCTACTTGTGAAGTTCCATGTAGATTATCCGGGCCATCATGCATTCTATTTTATCAAACTTACCATTTCAAAGTATCAATGTATTGCTAATCCCATAGTTTATAGTCAATTAATCAAATGACGCCGCAGTTCTAAGGATAACTAAAAATATATTGTCCATGTGTTACCAATTGTACTAGGCTATGGAAACGGATATTTTCCCTGAAGTATGCATCTTCCATGTAATGATAACATACTTCTGAAAGAAAGAATTCAACATCTTGGTTTCTTTACTATCCTACAATTAACTAATCAAAATTTAATGATGGCCAATGACAAAGTCCTTCATGATCATGCTGCAAGCAAATGATGAGTGTTCTATTAAAGAAGCCAATGTGTCCAAGGGGTTCTAAACATATCAACGCGGATACCCTACTTCATCAAGCCAAATTTATATGGCACACCCAAAATAGATTTTCAGTTTTGAAATCTATTCAACCAGCAACACATCTATTTGCTGCTAAAAAACTTACAGAACATATGGCATTGAATTCTTAATTGAGAAAAGCAGTGCTATAATTTATTTGATACATATCTCATGTATTATCGAACGGATTGACTATTGACGTTAAATCATAAAATATGATTACATAATGTATAAGAAGGGTATCCAATTATACCCATATATTTTTTACTCCATCCCTTGCAATTCATTTAACTCAATAACCATGTTATTTAAAACTAGGGCTCGAGTAGAATAGAACAAAAGTAAAAAAAAGAAAGTTATTAATATTATTTTAAGAAATATAAAGATGTTGCCTGCGCAATTGCGTGGGACACTTGGCTAGTTAATATGTAAATACATATTACAAAATCTGTCTTAACCCGAAATACATTTCGGTTCCCTTTCGATTTCCTCCGAACGACTTCGGATCTTTCTCGGAATGATTCCGGTCCTTTATTCTTTCTCCAAACAACTTCGGATCTCTCTGCAGAACAATTCCGGCTTTCTCTCTTTCTCTACTATGATTCCTTCTTACGAATGATCGCTCTCATCGTATCCTTAAGTGTATCCTCTCACGGCTCGGAAATGCTCTAGACATGATCTGTATCAATGATCAACAGAGGGACCAGGGATGTCTATGTGAACCCTCTGCATTCCTGATGACAATGTCGTTTGAACCGTCTAAATGTACCATCCTCTTCCTTTTGTTTCTCGATACAACTTGTCCGAGATCCGATTATTGGTATCCCATACCTTGTTCAATCTCATTCACAACAAGTTATATTTTCTTGTTACCGTGATATTACATCCCCGTGACCTAGTCACATGTTGCAACATTTATAGATGTAATCTCTCCAAGTCGGTCGTATGTATCTTTAACCCATCATATGGGTGAACAAATCCCGGTCTTGCAGTCACATGTCATCTACTGTTCCTTCGGAATACCCAACGTACACCTTTATGACCACCGTATTACCAAGTGGCGTTTGATGCAGTCAAAGCAACCTAGGGAAACAGTGAGTAATATGAGCTCATGGTCTAAGGAGAAGGAGTCTAGGTATAGCTGTTGGAACAATGAACTATATGACTTGATCGTGTTGCAATCCTTCGAGGAATGTCCAACCACATCATTCTCCGATGACAGGATCTCGTTGTCAGTCGGCATAAATGCCCATGATCTTGAAACCCAGATCATGTTCGTGACCAATGAACTAGTATGAATAGAGGCTACTAGGGACTTTGTTGTTTCATACCACACCTGTACCAATGTTTCTACTTGGCACAGTTCTAGCACAATATGAAACTATTATAAACTAATTGAGATATGGCAATAAAAACCTATTTATTATTTGCCTCTAGGGCATATCTCCTTCAGTCTCCCACTTGCACTAGAGTACAAATAATCCATCTTGCATTTTACTCGTATAAACCATATACCATATGCGTTTACAGATCATGCATGCTCATGGGAAACGTCATGTCCATGTTTCGTTTTACCAGATTATTATGTCTTTTGCAAATTGTTAATGTCTTCCTAATTTTGACATTCACTCCATTATCTTATAATGGGTCGAAGTATTTGTTTAGCGACAAAGTGAGACTTTGTTTCTAGTGTTTATGATGACGGTCGTTTTTCACTGCTGTCATCTAAACTTCGAAACACACTTTGCTATCCTTTGTGTATATACTATAGTCATGGCAGCACAATGAGGCCGGATTCCAGGAGGTTACAGTGACGTTAGATCAACCTGGAGGGCTTTCTGATGGGCACTGGGCCCTGGGACACATCATTCTACGTTAAAAGCGAATTAGCCCCGCCATAACATTATACATCACATCAGACGTGGCCTTTATACTTCTATATCTATGTAGATCCTAGTGCATGAAATGCATCTATGCCACTTATAATGCTTCTTGCTACTTAAGTACAAACTTAATTCTGGTTCAGTGATCAACTCAGGAATCACTTAAAGACATGTTCTTACAGTTAAGACTTCGCCTTACCAACCAAAGCCTCGGGTCACTTTATGTCGAGTATACAACATGGTTATATGGAAGAACCTATGACTGAGGCATAGCAGATGCAATGCATCTCTTTCTTTCAACCATAGTTGCAATACTCAATGCTTCATACAGTAAGAACTTCTTTCTTACCTTGTTCCATTCTGAACTTCTTCAGAATCTTGTCTTAGGACTTTCTAAGCATCTTTTAGAATCAAGTCCAGGAAGCATTTGACATTCAGTGTTTATTAAACTCCCCGATCTATCTCGATAGATCTTATTGTTTAATAACTTGAACTTCATCCTAACTTAAATACTATTAAAACCAATCACATCATTCACATATGTCGTCCACATATCCAGAATGATTTCACGCTCCCACTCAAATATGACATTCATGTTTGAGATCCAAGGATTTCACTTAGCTCCCACTCAGAATATGTCAGCTATATATTATGAATTAGCCAAGCTGATTTGCTCCCACTCAAATCTAGGTCCACTCGATAATCTTGGACATTCCAAGATTCCCTGATCATCATCAAATCGTGAATTCCACTAACGAGATTTCAATGACTATTCATTTCTCGTATTTAGGTCCATCACGCTTCTTTGAATTTCGTAGGTATGTCTTGTTCAAAACAAGACAAGTGAATCAATAATATAATTCCACAAACTTGTACAATGTATAGTTGAATCCTATTTTCTTTAGTAAAAGTATTTTCTTGAAACTTTATGATCATTATCATTGGTTTCTCCTCTATTTGTAGAGTTTGGTTTCACGAAACAAATTCCGCTACGCCACTCAACAATTCAGAGGTAAGGTCAAATACCTTGTTTTTGATCTTTTACTTTCTTCCACCTGTATCTTCATCAAGACACATGGACTTTGGACAACAATAGGTTTGCACCTTTGTGGAAGATGCATTCATAGCTTCCTAAGAATGCTCTACAAAGACTTGTTTATTCGCCACGACTTCGACTTGTCGAAATCTCCAGATACTCGAACTTGCCATAACACTTATGGTGTTGTTTCCACGAATCTTTAGATGTTTCTTTGTATTTAAAATGAGTGTTTGCTTATTTTGATCTTTAACTCTAAACGACAACTATAACCCCATAAGAGATAATATTATACCATATGTATCTTAATACATAATGATTATGATGTTTAGATATTTCAACATAGTTTGAATTCGTCCAATTATCATAATTTATGAAACATCTTTCACAAGTTCCTTTTATGCTAAACTTAACTTGAATACTTTAGTCATGTCGATCAAATCGAAGAGACTTGTTAATTCGGTTAATTCAATATCCCATTTAGTTATGAACTCATTTGAACAATTCAAATCATTTCAAACTTCATGTTTCATTAAGTAAATACACTTATTCACTTAAGTCCACAATAAATGATTTCCACTACTTGTTGAAAATATGATACATCACTATGTATAAGATTCAACATTTCTTCGCATATCACCGTTTTACCAGAATGCGGAGTTTTAGTCATTCTGCCTGAGAGGCATGGTTTTGCAAAGTCTCTAGATTAGGCATCTAGGACCCCGATCTTTCATAAAGAACCTGCAATAACCAAAATGACTTAAACTGTATTGTCATTTCATTGTTAAGCTTTGGATATCTTTTAGCATTCTAATCCTTTATAAATGTTTAAACTATAATCATTAACATAGTGATAAGAATAACTTATTTGTAATCATAATGTGACCATAAGGTATTGTTCATAAGAATAGTACAAACTGGCTTGCAACTTGTTCATATGAATAATCGTCTTGCAAAAAGCAAGACACACAAACAAGGATTACAAATTATATTCAAGTCCACTAATTCAAATGATAAACTTTGAGGGAAGAGGTGATGTCGGCCATCAACTGTTTTGCTTGCTGTCATCAAGTCACGCTGCCTCAAAACTAGCAATTCTCAAGCAGATCATCCTGTTTTCAGAAAACGGGACAAGTATCAAATACTTTGCAAACTGCAACGAGTTTTGCAAGAACCACATTTATAATTTTGTATATCTAATATATACCTTTTCATCTATGACCTCCATTTGCAATCAAGCCCTTCCAAGAGTTCTCAACTCTAATGCAAGATCGCTAAGTGTTTCTCCAAACATTCCAGAGCCATCGAATTATCTCCTAATGGTTATTGTATCAAGAAGAGAAGATCACCTTTTACGAGGATATCCCTCAGGCGTGGGTATTAATCTATGAAGTTGGACCCTTTTGCTAAGTTCCATATTAAGCAATATATTCCCATGGTCGCAAAGGACCTCAATGGGATAGGCCAAGGTCTACTAAGATATTTGCAAATAGACATCTAGACTAAGTTTATAATAAGAGATCAATTTATAATTGGTCTCCACTAAAACGGTCATCCCCTGGACGATCTTAGTGATCGCATGATCCCTATCCTCTGCACCTCCCCCGATCATCACGGCCATCAGTGCATTATCAAAGGTAGACATTCAACAATGCCAATCACATCATCCATGTGACTCATGCTCGATCTTTCGATCTCTTGTGTTCCGAGGCCACGCTTCTATGGCGTGCTAGGCTCGCCAAATCTAACTTGTGTGTATTCGCTGTGCAACATGGCTTACACCCATTGTATGCGAACGTAGATATGTCTGACCCCCGATCATCACGGCCGGTGTCATACCGAAGAACTTTCTTGGTGGTGCACACACAAGGGGAACACGGAACATTGGAATTCTATAGGGATTATCTTATTTGATACCGTTGAGTATCTAAATACTAGCACACAATAAGATGTAAAACTGGTATCAACATAATATGTATAATGTGATATGATATGGTCTTCTTGCGCCTAGATCTCCATCGAGCGCTCCAGCATGATCTCCATCGAGATCTCCATCGTGCCCTTGGTTTGACACCAAGTCCACGATGCCTCCACCAGGTCGTCCATCGGAATGATGACTATTACTATACTACTTTAGTAACAGAAAAGTAAACTACTTTACCTTTGTATCGACCAATGCCATATCATAATCACATGCCCCCGTGCAAAATAAAGTTAGACGCCTCTACTCTATCTATTGCAAGTTTTACGTGGTTGTTAGGGCTTTCGTACTAGAACCGTTTCTAAACTACGAACTTTCCAACCACAACATGGATCCGACAGTTGTCTCTATTACACCCCTTTCGGGGCCATCCGTTGTAAATGCTATATCAACTATTGAATGAGAGATAGACACCCGCTAGCCACTTATACGGTACAAGCCGTATGTTGAGCGTGGAACCAGTCTCGTGTATGAATACGCGTAAGGTCGGTCTGGGCCGCTTCATCAAACAATACCGCGATATAAACATGTACACGGTAGAGGGTAACACCTAAGGGATCGATGCCTGCACAATACTTGTGCGTACTAGCCGTACATCACTCCTACACATTGATCGGCTCTGATACCACTGTTGGGGATCGGCGCAGAAAACAAAAAATTTCCTACGACGGAACCCCAGAATGTAGCCTAGGATCTAGTTATGTAGTAATGCGGTAACGGCCGGAGCGTAGAGAATACATACCCTTGTAGTCTGTGCACGGTTAACGTTCCACGGGGAACGTAGTGGAAGTAGTTGTACTCGTAGCCGACCTCAAGGTCGCGAAGCTCCTCGCAGGTCACCCCTTCCTCCTTCTTGATCTTCATCATCTTCATCGCGCAACAGCTTAGGCTCACGACATTTAAGCTCCCCAAGTGTTGCGCCTCGTGTCTTCGTACACATCTGGTGCACGATGTGACCTCCGGCTCCCCGATCACACCAGGAGTGTGGAAATGATATCCGGCTAGGAATCCCTGTAGCGCAACGGCGTACTGTAGGTGTGCCTCGATCGCATAGCCCAGACTTGGGGCCATGGTCACGAGGCATGGAGGGAGAGAGAGAAGGAGGAAGTCAACCAAAGGACTTCTCCAAAGATTGGTGTGTTAATCCCACCCATGGGCACCCCTTTATATAGGGGGAGGGGGTGTGCCCTCCCCTTTGGGTTTCCCATGTCGGACTATTCAAGGGAGAGGGGGGAGGCGCATGGGCCTTAATGGGCCAGCCAGCCTGGGGTGGACCCCACCCCGCGCATAGCCCTAGGCTGGCCGGGTGGGCCCCCTCAAGGCGCCTGGGCCTTGGTCCTTTGGCCCTTGGCCCTTCCCTCCTCCGGTTTTCCCTCATGGGCCCTATTTCCCTAGGAAGTTTGGCCCATTAGTGGAATAACTCTTCAAATTAGATTTTAATATTATATTTAATATTAATTAAACTAATTAATATGTAAATACATATTACAAAATCTGCCTTGACCCGAAACACCTTTCGGTTCCCTTTCGATTTCCTCCGAACGACTTCGGATCTTTCCCGGAATGATTCCGGTCCTTTATTCTTTCTCCGAACAACTTCGGATCTCTCTGCGGAACAATTCTGGCTTTCTCTCTTTCTCTACTATGATTCCGTCTTACGACTGATCGCTCTCATCGTACCCTTAAGTGTATCCTCTCAAGGCTCGGGAATGCTCTAGACATGATCTGTATCAATGATCAACAGAGGGACCAGGGATGTCCATGTGACCCCTATGCATTCCTGATGACAATGTCGTTTGAACCGTCTAAATGTAGCATCATCTTCCTTTTGTTTCTCGATACAACTTGTCCGAGATCCGATCATTGGTATCCCATACCTTGTTCAATTTCGTTCACAACAAGTTATGTTTTCTTGTTACCGTGATATTACATCCCCGTGACCTAGTCACTTGTTGCAACATTTATAGATGTAATCTCACCAAGTCGGCCATATGTATCTTTAACCCGTCATATGGGTGAACAAATCCCGGTCTTGCAGTCACATGTCATCTATTGTTCCTTCGGAATACCCAACGTACACCTTTATGACCACCGCATTACCAAGTGGCGTTCGATGCAGTCAAAGCAGCCTAGGGAAACAGTGAGTAATATGAGCTCACGGTCTAAGGAGAAGGAGTCTAGGTATAGCTGTTGCAACAATGAACTATATGACTTGATCGTGTTGCAATCCTTCGAGGAATTTCCAACCACATCATTCTCCAATGACATGATCTCGTTGTCAGTCGGCATAAATGCCCATGATCTTGAAACCCAGATCATCTTCGTGACCAACGAACTAGTATGAATAGAGGCTACTAGGGACTTTGTTGTTTCATACCACACCTGTACCAATGTTTCTACTTGGCACAGTTCTAGCACAATATGAAACTATTATAAACTGATATGACAATAAAAACCTATTTATTATTTGCCTCTAGGGCATATCTCCTTCACAATTGGCCACTTTGTTCAGCACACCCTACGACATGTATTGCTACGTCATGATGCCCTTTGGGTTGAAAAACTCTAGTGCTACGTACCCGCGGATGATGCAAAGTTGTCTGCACAACCAAATAGGTCGCAACCTACACACTTACATGGAAAACATTGCGATAATGTCAAAGAAATCAAATGTTCTTATCATAGAACTGCAGGAAACCTTTGACAATCTCTAGAAATACAACATGATGGTGAACCCAAAGAAGTGAGTCTTCGGGTTACCATCCGACAAACTGTTGGGCTTCATCGTTTCGCATCACGGAATCAAAGTGAACCCGGTGAAAATCAAGGCCATCCTCAACATCAAACGCCTGACATGCCTGAAGGACATACAAAGGCTCACAGGCTTTGTTGCAGCAGTAAGCCGGTTCATCAGCCGACTTGGTGAGAAGGCTATGCCGCTCTACAAGTTGCTCAAGAAGGCAGACAAATTCACATGGACGGATGAAGCTGATGTAGCACTTCAGGAGTTGAAGAGAATACTCTCCTCCCCACCTATACTTGCAGCACCGGTACCAAGGGAGCCTATGTTAGTGTACATGGCGGCGACCAACCGAGTAAACAGCATCGTCATCATGGTAGAGCACAAGGAACCAACGCACAAATACGGAGTTCAGCGACCCGTTTACTATGTAAGCGAGGTCTTGACAGAATCCAAGCAGCGTTACCCGCACTACCAGAAGATAGCTTATGGAGTTTTCCTTGCTTCATGTAAGCTAAGGCATTATTTTCAGGAGCACCCCATTACAATAGTGAGCAAAGCTCCACTATCCGACATCATTAACAACATCGACGCTACAAGGAGAGTGGCAAAGTGGGGCATTGAGCTTTCCACCTTCGACATCACCTACAAGCAACGTGACGCTATCAAATCACAAGCATTGGCAGATTTTCTTGTAGATTGGACAGAACTTCCGGAACACACTCCTATGCTAGAGCCAGAGTATTGGGCGAGCGTATTATTGCAATCGCCAATAGGAGAGAAGTTGCAATACGTCCTGCAGATCCACTTTAACGCTACAAATAACATGTCGTAGTACGAGGCCCTCATTCACGGACTTCGCGTAGCCAAGGATATTAGCATCAAGCGCATAGTTTGTTGTGGAGATTCCGACTGGGTTGGCCAGCAAGTAGCTGGCACATGGAACACGCGGAACCCTGTGATGGCGGCATATCGAGACAAAGTAGACAAAATAGTCAAGTGCTTCGACGACTACGAAGTCAAGTATGTCAAAAGGGAGGATAATGAGGCGACAAATCTGCTGTCAAAGCTTGGATCAGCTCATCAACCAATTCCGCTAGGCGTTTTCCTGGAACATTTACGGACCCCATCCTTGAAAGGAGCGGACCCCGACAACCCGGATAGAGTGGATTCATTTGTTAATACAGTAACAGTGAACTCTCCGGCTTGGACGAAGCCGTTCATGGAATACCAACAAGGCAGAACTTTGCCCGCCGACGAAGTCAAAAGCCGGCAAATAGTATGCAGAGAAAAAGGGTATGTCATCATTGACGGCCAGCTATATGAAAGAAGTACCACAAGAGTTTTCCTAGGATGCGTCTCCTAGCAGCAAGGTATTGGCATCCTTAGAGAAATACATCTCGGAGATTGCGGTTATCACGCCTCTCCCCGATCGTTGGTGGCTAAAGCCTTCCGACAAGGATTCTACTGGATAACTGCCAAGGCAGATGCCGACAAGTTGTTGCAAACATGCCTTGGGTGCCAGTTTTATGCAAGACAACCAAATGTTCCAGCTGAAGAATTGCGAACAATACCAATAACTTAGCCGTTTGCAGTCTGGGGGCTAGACATGGTGGGGCCTTTGCAAACATCACCCTATGGATTCACACATGTGCTAGTAGTAGTGGCCAAATTCACGAAACGGATTGAAGCTAAACCCATTAGAAAGCGTGATGGGGAAACAACCCTAAAGTTTGTCCAGGATCTAGTGGTGAGATTTGGTCTCCCACATAGCATCATCACCGACAATGGCAGAAATTTATCTCTCGGAGAAGTTGAGGAGTAATGTCATGAGAAAGGCATCCACCTTGACTAAGCATCTGTGGCACATCTGCAGTCAAATGGGCAAGTTGAAAGGGCCAATGGACTAATTCTGCATGGAATCAAGCAACGCTTGGAGGCATTGATACGTAGAGTAGCTGGAGCCTTGGCGAAGGAACTACCATCTGTCTTATGGAGTTTACGAACAACACCCAACAGATTCAACGGCTTGACTCCTTTCTTCATGGTTTAAGGAGCAGAAGCAGTTCTCCCATCTGACATCCTCCACGACACACCAAGAGTTTCCGCCTACAAGGAGGGTGACGCTGAAGAATCAAGACGACTATCTGTGGACCTACTTGAAGAGGAGCATGTGCTGGCATGCCAGAGAACTCCCGTGTACCAGCAGAAGCTGCGCAGCTACCATAGTCGCCACGTAAAGCATCGCTCGTTTAAAGAAGGGGATTTGGTGCTTAGACTCAAGCATGAGAAATCACCCAAATTATCCCCGCCTTGGGAAGGACTATTCGTCATAAGAAAAGCATTGCTCAATGGTTCCTATTACCTCGTCAATATTCACGAGTTGAAAGATAGACCAAAAAATCGCAAGCGCAAGCAACGTGACTCCGACGATGATTACCCGGAGACAGATCGGCCATGGAACATAGCACAACTACGTCCCTTTTACACTTAGCACATTTATATTATGTAGTAAGTTTCTTATATGATCAATGAAACAAGCCATCTGGTTCACTCATATTCTCTAAGTCTTTTACCTCCTTTAGTTGTTCATTTTTGGATATAAACCCTTTATGCGCAAGGTTGCATTTTTCCCTTGTGAAAATTCTGCCTACGGATGTTAGCATAAGTTTTCTGATCTACGTTTTTTCTGAAATTTTTATGTGGATTCTGGAGTAGTGACTTTTCGGCACTCAAAGCCGGCGATTTTGTTAGGTTCTTGATGGTGCTATTAAGCCTCATCTCCTGAGAACATAGTTATGTGCTGCGAGTCTTCCGTCTCACGAAAGGTCAAGCATACGAACTGAAATAATGGATAAGCCAGCACTTGCTTAAAAAATATATACACATGCTGGAAACAGATAAGTTGCAGGAAGCTTGAATACAATTTTTCTGCCTTAGGAAAACATAAGTTTTTCCGCATATATTCTCCAGAGACGTGTTTAATACAAATATTGTTTTTATGGCTCTGCTGCAGGGGACTTCGTGGTGGCATCATCAGGAGAGCCAGGCCGAGAGAGATCATCAAACTCTGAAGGGGAAGGGCTAGACTCGAACGAAGTCATGTCATCGTCAAGGATCTCGGCAGGAACAAAGACATCCGCCTTGACCATCTTGCAAACTCTCGTGTCGAAGTCAGCGAGGGAATTCCAAATACCATCGCTATCTATCTCTCGACCTTCCTCGTCTACCTTCGGCATGCTGGAGGTCACCAAGTCGATGTCGGCATTGTCATAGTGTGCCTTGACCAAAGACATGGTCATCCTTGCACCAGCACAGACGCAAGAGGCTTTCTAGTCCTTTACTTTCTCGGGGGGTCCACGTAGGATTTCCACAAAACTTGGCCGCTGAGTCTGCCACCTTGATATTTATGCCTAGAGGTTGAGCTATCTCCTTGGCTTGGGCGATGGCGGTGCTGACAAAGTTGCCGGCAAGAATCATGCGTTCCTTGGGATCTGGAGCACCCTCACCCAAGTTGGCTAAGCCAATGCGATATGTGGTTTGCACAAAACACAAGGACCATGAGTACAAACAAGTAAAATGGTTGTCCAACTTACAGAAATAACCAAGATGGAGAAAGGTTACCAAAGATGCTCATTTCCACTTGCTAGCATGTCTCTACCAAGACATCGTGCTCCTTCTGGACAGTCTTGAATGCCTCAAGGTTTCTAGCATTCTGCTCTTTGGCAGCTTGGTTCTGTTCCTTGAGTTACGCAAGTTCGTCCTTCACGCACTGCATCTCGGCGTCAGCAGACTCTTGCATAGCCTTCATCGTTGCATCATTCCCCTTAACGGCATCGGCTAGGTCCCTCTTCAGAATTTTATTCTCATCATCGAGCTTTTGGATATGCTTGGATTGCTCGACAATGCTCTTGGCCTTGGCAATGGCTTCTGTAAGACGGAAATCACAAAGTGCTATTAGAAGACGGAAATGATAATTCAGTGAGAAAAGCAAGGCGCTATTGTCAGAAATAGTCTCTGGCTATTTTTGTTATGTTCCTTCAGGAATTTGGTTTTACCCTGTTCAAGATGCAGCTCCTTCCGAATAGCAGCAAACCTCTCATTGGCAGCAATGCTCCGTTTATTCTCATTCTGCATGAAATATTGACATGCTTAGTTTCTCTAGAGCATTTAGTCGGAATTATTCAAGTTTCAACTAAACGCTCGGGGGCTAGAGTACATGATTTTAAAGTAAACTAGTTTCTCTAGAGCATTTAGTCGGAACTATTCAGTTCCAACTAAACGCTCAGGGGCTACATAGACAAGTTCTACGCTTAATTCTCTAGAGCACTCAGGCCAATAACCATTGATTTATCCGCCTAAGAGCTCAAGGGCTATAGTGGGATATACTACACAAAGTAAAGCAAGTGAAGTTCAAAAAACTTACGATGGCACTGATCCTAAGATTATTGGCCAGATGAGCGTAGGAATCTTGGAAGGTCCGGGCATTCTTGTAGATTGCGTCGGCCTGCTTAATAAGGTCATCTAGGCTCAACGTCGGAGAAGTCGCAACCAATGGAGAGGTCGAAGCCAGAGGCATGGATGAAGCCCTAGCCGCCTCCTGCACCTTCAAGGCAGATGATGGCTCGGAGGATCCCGCCTCAATCGCCGCTTCCACGTCCACCTCTTCCACTTCCTTCCATTTCTCGGTGGCATCCTTAGCCGGAGCTTCAGCCAATTTGGAGGAGGTGCTCTCCTGCGTCGCTTGGCCGCTGGGAGCGATATCCGCTTATATAGAGCCTAAGACATCAATGATTGGATTGACATCTGTCTCCATGGCGGAGGTCTCAGGAATGACGGGCGATGACGGTCCAACGGGGCTAGTAGAAGGTTTGGTGGCAGGAGTAGGGGAGCGGCGGCGGGAGAGGGCTTGGCGGACGGACCCTTGGACAGCATATCACGAATGTTTTTTGACCCTCCAACATCTTTGGAGGATCGCTTCAAACTAACATCGATTTTCCTCCTAAAACATACAAAGTATAAGTACAAGAGTTGAAAAAAGGTATGGGATGAAAAGAACAAAAGTTGGAGAATGAAAGTACTTACTCCACGGCAGGAGCCTTGGCGAGGGGAATGCCGGTGGACTTCTTCTTCTTCTCTGTCTCTAAGGCGGCAGTGTAATGTTTGGAGACTCCACTCTTTGATTTCCTCTTCTTGGCCTCGGCAACAGCATTAGAGGTGGATCTCTTCCACTTTCCCGCTGCCGGAGCTGGTTGATCCTTGGAGGCGTCGTTGTCGGACACCACCTGGATATCCTTCAGCTTGGGATCATAGACCTAGGAGGCCATTTGATCCGCCGCCAAGGTCGCCAGCTGAGATACATGGGAATGTTAGACGGAAAATTTCAAAGTTGGAAAAACCTTAGAGTACATAACAAGCAACAAAGGAAACAAAAGCTACCTCTGGGCACTTGCTGCAATCGAACATGTCGAAGGTGATCTTGAAGCCACGCTTCTTGTCCTTCACCTTGACGATGTCCTTGAGCCGGAGCTTGATGGAGTCAGTAGAGAAGTTATCCATGAAATTCGCATGGGATCCCTCCTGTCTTGGTTATACTTGCACATCAGCTCGGCGCGGTGCTGCAGAGGCTGGATCCGCCTAACGTACCAGGACTTGGCAAGGTCCAAGCCTGATAGACCTCCATCTACGGGTCATTCGATCTGCCTTACGGCATGGTTGGCTTCGTCGTTAGAAGGAAGAGAGGCTGGGGTCTGCCATGCGGGCACTTCAGTGGCAACTCCATCGACGAAGTCGGGGTAGGTCTCAAGACGGTCTGGCAGAGGGACATCTAGCCCATAGAAATATGTGTGTTGCTAGTTCTTGCAAGACCCATGCCATATGATGTCAGGGAAACACTGGCTAGGCCGAATCTTAAAGATAATGGTTCTGCAGATCCGCAATTTTTCCTTGGACTCTATAGACTCTCTCTTGACGATAAAGAAATATACAAACAGATCTAATCTAGGTTTAATACCTAGGTATCCTTCGCAGAGAGCTACAAAGTTGCTAAGGACTAGAATGTTGTTGGGTGAGAGATTGTGGGGGAGTACCCAGAAATGTCGAAGGACATCCAGGAAGAAGTGGAAGACTGGCAGGCTTACGCCACGTACCAGCTGAAATTTGATGTATACCTTCTCTCCGGCTTAGGGAGAAGGGACCACCTCACCGACCGGCTCCGCCCTAGATGAACTTCTCTGCTGCGGGGAGATACCCCTCGTCGACCAGCTCTTGGAGATCTTGAGCTGAGAGATCAGAACCTCTCCACACCCCCTTATGGGAGTCACTTTCCTCTTCAGCGGCCTCTGCGCCGCTTGTTCTTGGTCATCGCCGCTGGATTCCTTCATGGTGGAGATGGGAACGACCACCCCCTCCAGCGGAATGATCACTCCCTGGCATGGCTCCATCATAGCCTCGGGAATCGCCGTCATGGAAGGAGCAGATCTGCTGGAGGCCATTATGATGAGGAGAGTGTGGAGGAATAAAGGGCTCTAGTTGGGGTTTTCGCAGGAGAGCTCAAATAGTCGTGCGGCTCGAGGAAGACGAAGACTGGGAAGGGAATGCGGGTAAAAGAAATAAATTGACCGCGGTGGAAAGATATAGGCCTCGCGTCAAGATTTGTCTGGAGAAATCTGACGGGAGGAACTTTGCCGATGTGGAAGTGAATGTGCGCGGTAATTTCGCCACGTCCTCTATCTTTTGCCGCTCTGCCGTTTCGGATTTCATGCGCGTGAAAATAGCTAATCATTAATTCTTTAGTACTATGAGTTTCGAGGTAGCGTAGGCTGTACCCTACGTCATCCTCCTGACAGTTGTAGTGAAGGGTCACGTCCAAAGATTCCATCGAAGACGGAGATCATCCTACTTTGGAAACAAAGACTCAAGGAATCTCCGGCTACATTGCGAAGCCGGAGAGGATTACAGGGTTCTTTGGGAGACCTTTGAGATATTGCTTGACGGATTGCCAACATCACTTAGAATGGATACTCAGAGATCAACGAGCAAGACGGTGCAAGATTTGAATGTCTTCCGGGGGCTACTGTTGGGGATATGCTATATGCGTATCCTCATAGCATGTCACGAATCCACCTAACCCTAGTGGCCCATAGTTGGTAGCAAGGCCTATGGCCTACTGGGCGGCCCAGTTAGATGGATCCTGAAGGGTAGCCCATGCCGGATAAAGGAAGGCTACGCAGGAGTCACCGACATACTCGGAGCCTTGGAGTACAAAACCCAGAAGACTAGTTCGTGTAGGTGTAGGACTCTTTACCTTGTCCGGCAAGGACCTTTCCCTGTAAACCCTAGGTCTTGGCGCCTTTATAAGCCGGCCTACGGGAGCCTTTAGGGCAACACACCAGACAACTTAGATTGCAGCGTATAACACGCAACACCTCGCACAACGAACCTATCTCTGTAACTCGGCGTATTGCCATTATAGTGATTTATAGCAGGAGTAGAGTTCCACCACCGTTGTGAAACTTGAACCTAGGTAAGTTGTGTTACCTAGTACCCACCAAATCTCCGCCTTACCCCATGTCTCTAAACACGCACTGTGAGGACCCCTCCATGGCGTACTTGTCGGCAATACCACGACCCCCTCTTCTATGCATTGGTTTTCAGAAAATTGAGAATCTATGTATCCATATCTCGGGATTCTATCATGAGCATGTTCCTTCTTCTTTGCTGTTTTCTGACCTTTGTCTATCAGTTGGTAGCCAAGTAGTAAATATGCATTCGTGACTTCCGATGTAAGATACTCTTCTGGTCCATCATGACAAACCATTTCAGGATTTCAAGAGAAACAAATGCCAGTAGCTCGTCATATCTAGGACCAGGTCAAAGTGTTGTAATTTGAAGATATAGAGGCTTAATTAGCTTCAATCTGTTCCACTTTAGAGTGTCACACTCCTTTATACTAAAGAAGTCATGTTGAGTTTCATGACCGTCTTATGAAGTGATTCTCTTACACATATTTACCCACCCTTCCTCCAAGCTTTCGCGCTCGTGAGTGGTGTGTGTGTGTAATAATGTGGCCATCTGAGATTCTTAGTAATTCCTATTGCTTTGATCTCTAAGGACATTAATGTCATCTTTAGCGTGATTGGTTAACCCTATCACTTATCAAACGATGATTATGCTACCAAGTCCGATGCCCCAGTGCACTTTCCTTGTTCAAAGAGTTAGGATCATGCCAAATCTCTAAGATTATGTCTTCTTGCCTTACAAAGCAAGTTTTCTCTCGAAGTAAGTGACATATCGGTGGTTCATGATATTCTAGACTTTTTTCTAGAAGTATTTCCAAGTTTCAACATGAGTGTGTTGTCAAGTTCTTCAGCAAGCTAGTTCCTCGAACTACTCCTTTCTCCAAGGATCCGTACTAGATACCCTAAACTAATTGGCTAAGCTTAAACAACAACTTGGAGATTTGTAAGACAAAAGTTCTATATGACTTAGTTTCATCTTAAAGGGATGTCTAGTTTTGTTGTGTTGAAGAAAGATAGTATTTCCTTCATGGATATATTATATCCCCCACTTTTGTTTTCATTTGGGTTATCGTCAAATCAAACTCAGTTCCAAGGACTATCTTGATGTTGTTGCTACTCATGATGTTTCACTTGAGTTCATCCTCATGTCTGTTGGTCTGACCAATACTTTTGCCTTGATCATATGGCATACGAGTCCATCCTCTTGGAGTATCTCAATAAGTTTGTTGTTGAGCCCATCAATGACATCCTTATATTCTCCATGCCAGTTTGATTCATATGGAATAGTTGGCATTAATGTTGGAAAAATATTGGGAACCATCTTTGAGTCATCTCGAAGAATGTGTTCTGTTTGTTAGAAGTGATCTTCTTCCATTCATGTTCAAATGTTGAAAGGTGTTATCGTGGATTTGAGTAGAGTTATCTTTGTTTCCTTAAGGACACATATGTATTTTGTTGCAAATACTCACTATATGAGAAGTTGTCCTTCAAGAAAGTTGTTAATACATAGGTTTAGCAATCTAGCTCAGTCTTTTGGAGCTTGACACTAAGTCCATGTATTGAGAATCTAGTAACTTTACCTTTGGGGTAAATGTTGCACACTTTCTATTTGGACACCATGAGTATGAAGTATCATCCCGTCTAACCAAATCTGAATATCGAGCAGATACGATGGTTGGTGTTTTCCAAGGTTTTCACATAGGCCTATCTGTACATCTAGAAAGATTGATGTCATTGTTGAGACAATTAGCCAGAAGGCCTATTGTCACATTCTCTTGATTCAGCAATAACAACCACTCTTCACGAGGCTTCTTTTATGATTTATTATAAGAGTTATGCTCACAGTTTCCTTGTCTCCAAACTCCGACCTATATTTAATGTATGGTATTCCGAGCATCAAAGAGAACATTTAAAGTAGTGTTGCTAAATGTATCCCGGATGATCCTCCAGACCCTTTATGTTGGCAAGAGTCTTATTGTGCCAAGTAATCCAAGTCCGAGAATGAAGTTTATTCTTCTCGTGTCATCAAGAATCTTGTTACTTATTCATCTAGTGCTGTGAACTGATATCATGATCTTTGGCAAAGATTTTGATAATCCTGGATGAACAAAGAGTTCCTTCCACAGCATCTAAACATTTTCGAAGAGTGTCTATGATTTTGGTAATCAATAGTTTCTCGTTACCTATTCCTGGTGACTCTTATGAGTCCTCTCCACCAAAATAACATTCTGTCTTAACCTTCTATTGAACAAAAGAGTGACCCTTCTGTTTCAAAAGTAGTTCAACATCTTGGTTATCTGTATCTCCGTAACCTAAAATATCTACTAAACCCGTTTAGTAGAGGTGCATCTCTTGAAGTATGTGGTCAAGTTCTCTCTATTCTAAGATTTCCTTCTCACAAGTTCAAACTTTGCTCTGAGCTCCATGGTCTCAATCCTTATTAAGACCAGCTATCTATAACCTTGAAACCTTCTCCTTTTGTTCCCTTTGTTACCTTGGCGTGTTTCATGTTTGTCATCTCAAAGTTGTTTCTGAACACTCCCTCCATGAGCTGACCATCAGATACTCGGTGTGTTATTTAGTGTGTTTCCTCTTATCCTAAGAGTGACCATGTTTCCTTCTCTCTTCCTACCTTAGGAATCTCGGGTCGAGATTATCGTAAGGGGGATAGATCTGTAACACCCCCAGTTTTAGTTAATGAGTAACTAGGGTTTGTTGTGCATTCATGAGCATCATCAATTTTTCTAAGACAAAACAAAAAACGCAAGAAAGGAAATAAAACCCTAAACCCTAGCTATTTTCCCCTCCCTCTTTGAAATTAATTCAAATGAATTTTTCAAAAGAACAAAAGGTGTGGAGCCTAAATAGTATAAAGGGCCCTACATCGTTTCCAAAAATATTTAAAAACTTTATTGTATTTTGGTAATTCTCAAAATATAAAAGAGATACCAAATACAAAAGAGAGAATATATTTTAGAAAATAAAAGAGTTCCTGTAGAAAAAATATAAAACCTAGCTAATGCTCCCTTGTAGAGCTTCTCTCATACCCTCTCTTCCGCGCGCGCAGCAGCCAGCAGCCCAGTAAGTAGCCCATCTCGGATCCCATGCCCCTTCGGCCTCCTCCTCTCCGTCGTCTATATTCAGACAATAAGAGAGCTACATGTCGCCGCCTCCGCTATCGATCGTCATCATGGTTTCCACCATCATCGAGCTCTAGTGGAGATGGATAAGAAGTGTCATGACCCTCTCCCTTAACCTCGCTCACTTCCCCTCTCTCTCCCAACCTCTCTCATCTCCTTACTACGAGGTGACCAAACCCTAGCCCCACAGTCACCGGTGAGCGTGGTCATCCTCGACCTTACCGTGCCTCTCCGTAAAGACCTAGAGAACTGACGTGCTATGCTGGTAATCTTCTTGGAACGAACTGAGTCGAGGTGCCTTTAATCAATGCTAGCAACGGTGTCCTCTTCGTCTCCGACCAAGCGGTGATGCTGTCGATTCGTCACTGTCTGACTTCCCCGGACGCCGTCAACCTCACCAATAGCCTCACAGTGAGCTTCTGGTCTGCTAGGACCCTCTCCCTCTTCCTCATGTTCCCTGTGGTGCCCTACCGATGTCCGTCACCATCCACCGCCGCAGTCATGCTCACCGCTGTCGATTCTAGTGACCAAGTGACCAGGTACCACGACTTTGAGGTCGCTGATGATTGCAAGTGCACAAATCGTTTGTAGCTAGTTTCGAAATAAAGATATCGATCCCATAGGGGGCAGGAATCTCAAGTCTAATAAATCTTGAAATAAATATTAGATAGAAATGCTAAATAAAGTTCTAAATAGCAAGATAAAATTTGAGTATTGTGAAAAAAGGTGTTTTTGGGTTTTAGGTATAAGATCAACAATAAAGTAAAGTAAAACAACTGAATACATAAAGTAAGTATCGCGTATGGAAGAGAGATTGGAACTGCAGTAGGGAAAAGCGTTCTCAGGGAGTAGCGGATACACCACAAGCATTATAAGGAGCTAAGATAAAATCTATCATCATGAACATTCTCAACTATGTATGTGTGGGAGGAACTCCGTATTTGGACAAAGAGGCAGTAATCACTGCTCACATCATCCTCATAACCACAGCAATCAGCAATCGACATCAATCAAATTACTGTGCTATTAAGGGACGTAATCCTGTAGGACTTATCCCATGGCATGGATAGTGTTCTGTGAGTTCCCTTGGTTTCCCAAGTCGATACGTAAGGAGTGCCAGTAGCTTTATAGTCACTATAAGTGCTAACACATGTCCGTCTACCAACAAGTAGTTCCCTCCATCAAGTCCCCATGAGAGGCAAACATTGAGAGGTCGACTTCTCTCAACATCAAGATGTAGAGAATCTAACACATGGTCATAGTGATGAATATAATAATAGACTTTATCTTATTTCCATCTCATACTAGGGTTTCTCCATCTCCCCAATACATAATGATCTACTCAGACCTGGAGGCAATCAACATCATCGCAATAACAAAGGAATCTATCGTAGATGAATAGTACTTCTATAAATCCACAATGAGTATGGAAATTAAAACAAGATATAGACAAGATGTAGATGGGATGGATGGAAATGGTGGTGTTGCAGTGATGGATGATGAAGATCGATGGCTTAGCCTCCCGGATCTGTGTAGGGCGAAGATGGATCCCCGGTGGATGAGTTCCCCCTCTAGCTGCCTTCCGGAAGTGAGGTTTCTGTGATTTCTGGGTGTTCTCTATTTCTTCTCTTCGATCCAGTTGCACGGGGTGAAACTATTTGAGGAGGTGGAGGCGGCGCCAACTATACGGCCGGAAAATTTATTCCGGGCGTATAGTTGGTCGTTGAACCCTCTATCTCCTTTGTTCGCTTCTGGTTCTCTTATGGTATAATTAATATTTCCTAAATAAGTGATTTACATTGTTTTTGGCTCCTTTTCTCCTTAGTACAACTGCTCCAAGAATTTTATCCATTGGATCCATCATCTGTCCTGATCCTGGTGAAAACAGACATAAAATGTGCACGTCAGCGCCATAAAATACCAAGATCCTACATCTACAATGCAAAATAATAATGTAAAACATGCACTCATCAGTCGCCCGCGACGAGGCGGGGCGATTCCGCCCCTCCGCGTAGTCCCGCAAGCTCCCTATTGCCGTCCCTAGCCTCTGTCCGACGCGTCACCTGCGAGGTGACAAGGCGGCCATGTGTTCTCGAGGTGTCGCTGACGTGGGTGCTGATCTAGCTCAACCATCGGGGCCATCTGATTTTGTCATTTGGCCCAGTGGTTAGTGAATGGGACTAGCTCTGCCTCAATGAAAATAACCCCGACCCTTGCACTGACCTCGTGATGACGTTAGCCTAACGTAGTAAATCATTTTATTTTGTTTATTAATTCCAAAAAATGTTATACAATTGTAAAATCAATAACTAATTATCTATAAATCAGAAAATATGAATAATATATTAAAATGTTTAGAACAATGAGATCTATCTAATAATCATGCATTTTCAGCAACATCAATTAACAATTTTATTAGAAGAACAAAGTGAACCCCTGTAGGTGATTCCAAGGTTCTCCCTAAAATAGGGTATGCACCCCATTTAAATTGCAAATCATGCCTTAGGGTTCCGTTGCAATGCTATTTAAATTGTCATATCATCATTCTTTCTTTACCATTGCATCGATGCCATGTGTTGATTATTTCCCCTTTCTTTTTGGTGTTTTGGTTCTTCCCGGTAGAATAAGATATAGAGATCGAGATCAAAGACTGAGATCAACACCATTGAAGATCGACAAACAATACTTGACCAACTAGGAGCATTAAGAGAAGGTTAATACGTGCGGATAAAGTTGTACACCCCTCCAGGGTTTTAATAGATTCCAAAATCCATGTCCACACTTATGGACGACTTGGGAATGGATGTGAAAATCATAGCAAACTTTAACCTTATCGTAAAACTTGGAGGTTTCAATGTGTGCTTAAGGATCCTTCCTCATTGGTACAAGAGGGTGATCCTAGTTGAGGAGATGGAGATGTTTTGGTGGATATTAAAGATATGATGTTCAATACTTTGGACATGTCACTCTCTTATCCCCTTATAAAACGTTCTGATTAGATGAGCTTCTACTCCCTCTCGTTTCATAAACAAAGATGGCTTTATGCAAAATAAACCCACCATCCATAAGTCTTGCGAAGTACATCTTGTACTCACCCTTGCTTTGTTGATACTTTTGTAGAAGAGTAAGTGTTCCCTGAAGAAGAGTTCTATACGACATCGACACCGACGACTATCTTGGAGTTACCGTCCAGAAGCCTAGAATCTATGGGATGGGACATTATTGTTATGCTTCAGGCCTCTTAGGACATTTGATAATTTTCTACACTTAATAGCATAATTTGCCTTACGTTGTTTGATGTTTGTGGTCAGTGACTTCTACTTGTAATAATTTGGTTCTCCACTAAGTTATGAGATCGTTTTAATAACTTTTGTGTCGCAGGGTCACTACTGTATTACCGATTCTTCACTAAATATCCTCGAGCTCTTGGTTAAGCTATGTCAGGCTAAGGTCTGGGATTTCTTTACCCCTGATCCCGGGGGTGTCACAAATCATAAGTCATATTTAGAGGAGTCAAGTTGATACATCCAGTCTGTGAATAGTTGTCTTCCTTCTTGGTTGCATGGAGCATATATGTTAGTGACATAGAATATTTGGGTAGATATTTTGCAGTAGAATTTTACAATAATCTGGAATTGGGATTGGTTAATGAGTGTGACATTGAGTTGAGATCCATTCAAGAAAGTTAGGAGGGCACCAGATCTACCACCAGATGGTTGGTATAGGAACTAACTTAATTTTCTAGGACATAATTTTCTCAAATAATTACTATCAAAGAATTATTCCTTTGTTTCTTGAAGGCATAGGATGGGACAATCACTTTCATTAATTTTATTAGCCATATAATCACACCACTCTCGGGAATTCACACCTATACTATTCCAATTATCAAACTTCCAGTATCTATTCAGGGGAACTAATTGTTGGGTGTTGCAACATGAGGTCAGGAATTGATCTCATAAACATATGCATATAAAGGGTGTAATTCAGAGGGTAAATCAGGGGACCATATGACTGGATAAAGTAGATCCAACAGGCACACATGATAGGAAGCATATAATAAAAAACACATTACATTGTCTGATCTGGATATCAAAGGGTCTGATATCATAACTACAACAAGCCAACCTTAGAAGGGAAATAGGTTCTATGACATGAAGGAGCATAGTGGGAGGAAAGATGATAAACAAAATGACTGATATGAGAATAAAAGTTCCTAGGATAAAGGAAAATATTTGGCCCTTGTTCCTAGGCCTTGCATCCCTTCTCTTACAAACTATCATTTGAACTATCGAAGTTCATTGCATTAGCAGATACATCACCATGAGGCATATGGCAGTTGCAATTTCTTGGACAATGTTAAGTGGAGTAAATGGTGGGGGAGGAAGCTGATTATCCACAACTACTACATCAAACTGGTTGGACAGATTTTTGGCATGTTATCATGGGAGATCTCTACATGTGCTTCAACATTGGCTTTGTCAAGAAACCTATCTCCCTTACCTGCAATTTTATTTGTTGCTCCTTCTCACCATATTGACAGTCCTAGGAGCAGCAATAGTTTTATTGCATTTAGACTTGGGGAAGTCAATAGGTTTGTCAATCTCCACTAGGTCACTGTCAGAGCTTTCTTCCACACCATTAGTCTTGCCTTGGTTGTCCTGCATGTTCCCTACAGTATTATTAGCAAGGGAAGCAATTGAAGTGGCTCCAATGTATTCCATGGCATCAATTGAAGGAGTCGGATGGTTGACACTAGAGGTGTTTATATGAAGGTAGCAATTAATACCATCCACTCCATATGTCTATGTTTGTAGTATCTTGCAAGTTGCACCTATTACTTTCTGGCCAAGAAGTTCGGGGATGATGTCTAGATCATTACCCATAAGATTGGTGACTAGCATGATTAGGTTATTCATGGCATCTTGCTGAGGAGTAGCAAGTGTGTGAGCAGGGATGTCAAGTTGTTGTTTAGGTGTGCCTTGGTTGATCTGAATATTGTTGGTTCCAGCTACAGTTTGCAGCATCTTGTTGCATTGGAACATAATCATCATGCCAGAAGCCTTCATGCACAAAGGTAAGTGGATGTGGGTTCCCACCATTAGGGGGAAGGGGTCCTCATCCCCTACCATGCCTCCTAGCATGGTTCGAACAAGAAAAACCATGTGACATGACAAGGTATCACCAATGCCATCATCTGACTCATGTTTTCCAACAACAGTGGTTTTGCTTGTCCCCGGGTGTGACGAAGAAGTCCCCGGGGCCTTAGCTGCAGCCTCAGGTCGCTTGGAGCCAGCAGTCCCCAGCTCCGCATCCAGTATGATGGAGTCTGATTCCGGAGATGGCATGATGGAGGGCTTGTGCAGATGTTTGAGGGCGACTCCAGGCGGAATTGCTACTCTTGTTGATCCGATGTGGGCGAGTGCATCTGCAGCTTCGTTGATTGCTCGAGGCACATGGTGAAACTAGCATCCTTCGAACTAGGTGCATAGCTACTGTACGAAGAAGCGGTATAATGCAGTGTTTGCGTCCTTGGTGTCGCAATCGCCTGATACTTGATGTGCCATGAGGTCCGAGTCGCCAAAGCAGAGGATGCACCTGATGCCGATTTCTTTTGCCATCTTGAGGCCGTGGACAAGCGCTTCGTATTCGACGATGTTGTTGGATGCACGGAAGTGGATCTGTAGCACGTACCCCAGCCGGTCTCCTTTTGGATAGGTGATGACGACCCCGGCTCCAAGTCCCATATACATCTTGGAGCCGTCGAAGTGTAGCTTCTAGTGCATGGAGCAGGGCATGGAGTCAGGTACTGCATCTCTACCCAGTCGACGAGGAAATCCGCTAGTGCCTGAGACTTGATTACTGTGCTTGGCTCGTACCGGATGCAGTGTGCGGCGAGCTCTATTGACCACTTCGCCACTCGGCTAGTGGCGTGTCTATTGCCGATGGTCTCCAAAAGGGGTGCTAGTGCCACTACCCAGATGGAGTGCTCTTGGAAGTAGGGCTTTAGTTTCTTGGCGGCCATGTATACGCCATACACCAAATTCTGTTAGTGAGGGTAGTTCTGCTTCGATAGCGAGAGTACCTCACTCAGGTAGTATACTGGGTGCTGGACCGGCTATGCCTTTCCCTCTTCTAGCTTTTCAACCACCTGGACGATGCTGACGACCCGGTTGGTAGCTGCAATGTACATCAGCATTGGCTCTTTAGCGGTAGGGACGCCATTATTGGGGGAAAGGATATCATACGCTTGAGGTTGCGGAAGTCCTTCTCCGCATGCATCGTCCAGACGAACTTGTCTGTTTTCTTCATGAGCTGGTACAGGGGGAGTGCCTTCTCGCCCAGCTGGCTGACAAACCGGATGAGGGAGGCTAGGCACTTAGTGAACTTCTGCATCTCGCGTAGATTCTACGACATCTGCATGTGCTCAATTGCAATGGTCTTCTCTAGGTTGGCCTCGATTCCACATTTTGAGACAAGGAAACTGAGGAGCTGGCCGGCTGGGATGCCAATCATGCAATTCTCTAGGTTCAGCTTCATATGGAACCGGCGAAGGTTGGCGAATGTTTCCTTCAGGTCTTCGAGGAGTGTCTGCCTCTCCTTTGTCTTGACCACCACGTCATCGATGTAGGCATGCACATTTCTACTGATTTGCCATTGCAGGCACTTCTACATGCACCATTTGTACGTGGCACCTGCATTTTTCTGTCTGAATGGCATGGTGGTGTAGTAGTAGGCTCCATACGGGGTGATGAATGATGTCTTTATTTGATCAGCGGGGTGCAGCCAGATCTGGTGGTAGCCGGAGTACGCATCCAGAAATGACATCAGCTCGCAGTCGGCCATAGAGTCAATCACTTGGTCTATCCTTGGCAGGACAAACAGATCTTTGGGGCATGCCTTGTTGAGGATGGTGTAGTCAACACACATGCGCCAAGTTTTATTCTTTTTCAGCACCAGCACTAGGTTTGCCAGCCATTCCGGGTGGAAAACCTACATGATGAATCTGGCTACAAGCAGCAGGGTGATTTCTTCACCAATGGTTCTTATTTTCTCCTCAGCGAAGTGACGTAGTGATTATTTGATCGGCTTTGAATCTATCCTGACATTTAAAGAGTGCTCGGTGAGCTCCCTTAGAACACCAGGCATGTCCTTAGGGGACCAAGCGAAGATATCCCGATTCTCATAGAGGAAGTCGACGAGCGCGCTTTCCTATATCATGTCAAGTCTATGTCTGACCAGGATGAACTTGTCTGGCTTGGACTCATCGAGCAGGATCTTCTTGGTGCCCTTTGATGGCTTGAACTGCTCCTCTCCGGCTAGCTTTGGCTTGCCAGCCGGCATCTCCGCCTATAGGGCCGCCACATTCTGCATGATGATGCGATTCTCCTCCATGGTGATCATGGCCTTGGCTATCTTGGAGCCGTTAGTGGCGCACTCCATCGACCGCCTATAGTCACCGGAGATGGTGATTACTCCCTTTGGCCCGGGGAGCTTCATCTTGAGGTATGCATAGTGTGGCACAACCATTCACTTGGTAAGCGTTGGGCATCCCAGGATAGCGTGGTATGTGCTATAGAGGTTAACCACCTCGAGCCAGATGGGCTCACGGTGGAAGTTGTCTTCCGTGCCGAAGATGACGTCCAGCTAGATCTTGCCGATGGGCGAGTACGATGAACCTAGAATGGCTCCATGGAAGAAGGTACTGGATGGCTCCAGCCGGGATTCGCTGATGCCGAGCCTGTCCGAAGAGCTGCAGTACAGGAAGTTGATGCTGCTGCCTCCATCAACAAGGAAGCGGCAGAGCCTACATGAATGCTTCTTGGAGACGATGATGGGGTCCAGGACCATGGTGTATGTGCCCGAATGCGGCAGCACGTCCGGCTCTTCCTTCCGGCTCCACATGACCTCTTGCTCAGACCAGTTTAGGTACTGAGGGACAAGGGGAACAATTATGTTCACCTCCGGCTCGCGGCGCCTCTTTCTATGCTTGGTTTTCGGCTCGGTGGTGAAGATGTGGTAGTTCCCCACCCAGAGAGGATAGTATCCTCCGTCCTTGTCCTGGCGGTTCTGGCGTTCACGGTTGTTCTGCTGGCTGCCGGCTGGTGGAGGCGAGGGTGGCGGTGGTAGCCCACAAACCTCGGCCATCTTATTTGTCTAGGTGCACTGGCGAGTTGTATGTGTAGCTGGCTTTTTTCCGCCACTTTGGAACTTGATGGGCCATCAAGCATCGATTTGATGGTGTACTTGGGCTGAGGCGGCTAATCATCAGGCTTCTGTCTCCGGCTGCCGCCTGCAGCCGAGTCCTCTTGGACAGCTGCCACCTACCTGGAAGCATATTGCTTATCCGGCTGGTCATCCTTCCTCTTGCCGTAGTGCTTGTCGTGCCTCCTGGAGTTGTGGTTGTTTTCGTCTAGTTGGTGTCGGTCCATGGCGACCTCCATGACGATTTGCCCATGGTCATTGAGCCGGATGGATCTTTTCATTGATGCATCGTTGGTGCCGTACTTGTCCGCAATTCCAATAGTTTAGGCCATGGTGGTGGGCTCCACATGGTGGAGCTTATGCTTAAGCATGGTGCTGTCTTTGCAGCCATTGATGAAGAAGTCATCTTCTTGGTGCTCGCGCACCCCCTCACATGATTTGTGCATGCTTGTCCACCGGGTGATGTAGGAGCGGTCAGTCCTGTCTTTTCCCTAGACGCAAAGGGCGAGCTCGCCGGGGCGTCCCGGACGCTTGTAGGTGCTGGTGAAGTTGCGGACAAACGCCTGCTCGAAGTCGATCCAAGCATTGATGCTGTTGTCGGGTAGACTATTGAGCCATGTTATAGCCGAGTCAAGGAGCATGAGGGGGACGTAGCGCACGGCTACGCGACGGTTTCCGTTTGTGGTGCCCACCATGGTGGTGTAGTGCACCAGCCAATCCTCCAGCTTGACCGGGCCGTTGTACTTCGACTTGTCCCTTGGGAGCAAAAAAAACTTTGGAAACGGTTCGTTCCGGATGCATGGTCCGAAACATTTTGGGCCAGCTGGGATTTCCTCCTCCAGCGCTCGTAACTACATCAGGAGGTCGATGCATGCGCATGCATCCCATGGCTCTTCTGGCTCGAGCGTGCCAAGCCGTCCTGAAAGGCGGGACTTGGATGTCGTGTTGGTTCTTCCGGCTTCATCAGCCGGATCACAGTTTCTGCTGGTGATAGCCACAGGTTCGCGTGGGTTTTGCCCACAGCCGGTGATCTGCTGCGTGGAAGGCTGTTTTTCCTCATCCCATTTGGAGAGGAGGCGTTGCTTCCACCTATAGCCAGATCCCCCACCCGGCGAGGCTGCTGGATCTTGTTGTTTCCTCCGAAGCTTGCGCCTGCCTCGGCCTGCTGCTTTTTGGTTATAGCAACGTGGAGCTGGACGCATGCTTACTGGTGACACAGCTCATCACCCTCCAGGTTGCTCAGCTCAGCGGCGGCTACTTCTGTGGCCCTCGTGTTCTTGGCCGGAGTACTGTAAACCGGCTGAGCCATGTGGACATGCGAGTCGGCAGAATGGTCTAGTTCCGAGCCCAAGTTACGGCCCTAACAGAGCCTACCGGTTGGCACCGGGTAAGCGGGTGAAGCCATGCTTGGTGTTGTACTCACGCATGGTCGCGTCCAGGTGGCGCTGGCAGGCGGCGACCTTGCTTGCTTCCTCAAGGAGGTTCTGGCGCGTGGCTTCTAGCACAGCTGCGGCTGCCGCTAGGTCCACCGCGGGGGCGATTGGGATTCGGAGGTTCTGGATGGAGGTGGCCAGCGGAGCAGCGTCATTGGCGCGTGCGTCACACTCCAGAGGCACGCGGTAGCATTCGCCTGCACCGGCCATCATGACCTCGACGCTGCCACTAGCGAGGCGTAGAGCGGAGAAGCCAGGTGGTGCGCCGGAGACAGTGATGACCTTGCGAGGGAAATCCTCGTCGATGGTGGTGATGTAGACGTGGTGCTCGCCGAAGTGCATGACGGAGCCATGATGGCTGTGATAATACAACACGTTTTAGCAATATAAATTGTGTCATTTGCCTATGATATCTTGCTCCATCTAACTATTGTTATGCCTGATATGCATGATTACTTGTTTTTATTAAATTCAATATGAGCTTTTCACATTTAGTACTTTAGGTAGAATTTTATCCCTCTTCCTTGTCTTTGACATGTGTGTAGGTGTTGATGATGATTATGGATAAAACAAAGGCAAAAGGAACAAAGAGAGCATAGTATGGAGGAGCTGCAGGGACCAGGCTTAGCCATTTGAGATGCTGGAAAAGTGAATTTTTACAACTTCTCAAATAAAAATCCAAGACCACAGATTTGTATCCCTCGACAAGGCAAATTCAACGAGCCCAAGAACACCCAAAACGAAGTTCGTATGAAGAAATGGAGACCAAAATACTAAATAGTACCGAAGGTTTAATGACCAACTATACGATGGGAGCAAAAATTCTAGCTGTATAGCTCCCGACCTATAGTTGACAAAAAGGGCGCAAACAACGGGATTTCTCCCTCCGGAAGCTCTAGAACCTTCCCTGAGTCATATGACGGTATTGGGGAACCCTAGGGCACCCCAAGGCCTATATAAAGGAGGGATGAGTCAAAGAAGAGAGGAGGAAGCCACCATACACCATATACAAGATCTAGATCTCATCTACCGACTCCACGGCGGCGCCCTGCCACCGTGCCGCCTCCATAGCCTCTACAGCTCCACACAGATCCAGATCTCCATCAACAATATCAAGCCATCCAAGAAAGAAGAGGAGGAGAAGGAGGACGCCGCCATCACCACGCCGACGCCACCATCACCGCGTCGTCATCACCATCTCCATCACCGCTACTCCTTCATCCTTCCCAACCTTGATCATCGTGATAGGTTGTTGCGTGCCTTGAACCCCCTTTTATTAATTTTATGAAGATTTGACTAATTTAAGTGTGGTGTGTTCTTGTTAATTAATATGTTTGTGCTTTCTCTTCACATTGTTCTATTCATGATATTATTCTAGTTATTGGAGACGTCCAATCCATTGTTGAGGAATTTACTAGGGATTCACAGAGTGTCACAAAACTTATCATTAGTCTCTGCTCTTCCATGGGTAGAACTAATAGGCTGTTTGCTATAAGTGATTTGCGCAGGCAATAGCATCTTGGGATGCAGCACCTAGAATTCCCTCAAGATCACTCATGATATAGATAGGTATAGTGTTGCGAATTGCTTGACCCCAAAGTGACAGACGAGATATCTGATGACTAGCACACTTTCTTAGAAGTACGGTTGTCCATAGAACTTAATGTCTTTGCTCTAGTTTACCTTGATTGGTCTTGTTACCTTAATACACTAATCTCTTATGAGATGACCCATGTCCGAAGAGGGTGTGGACAATTGAGTTGTCTAGTTGCCACGTACCAATGGTGGGAGATAACGGTATATGAGGGACCGCCACAATTATAGTTAACAGCTATTTCATAAGCACTTATCATGCACACCGGTATAGCATTAATATTTCATCTCATTGCATTCACCTCTTTTCAGTTTTACTTTTGTTCTAGTTTTCTTCCAGTCCTAGTAGTAGTTATTACAAAACATCTTAAAATCATTTATCCTAGCAACTTATAGAATAGGCTATTTCCAAACCATGGTTTGGGTGCGAACATGGTCACATTGACAACATGGCTGCGGGGTCGTGCTCGTCGAGCTCCCATCGGGACAAACTCTTTAAATATTTGCTGCTACAGGTACTGCAATAACCCTATTATTGGTGCAGGAACCCAGTCATCAAATTGGCGCCGTTGCCTGGAAGCAAAGCGTTTGGTTATCTACTCACACATAATTTATTTCTGTTTGTTGCTAGTATCTTACTGCTTTCTTTTATATTGAAAACAATAAACAAATTACAAAACCAAAAATTTATAAAAAAAACTATTGCTACTAATCATGTCTTTCGAGATAAATTGTGTTGAAGAGATAATACAAGCATTGGAGGAGATAAAGGATTCAAGTTCATCAAGCATGGTTGCTAGACATGAGATGATAAAGAAATTCCTAGACCAATTGGAAAGGAATTCATTATGGTTGCGTGCTAATGATGGATCTTATTGCACAATTTCTATAACGATGACCACCTTAATTTTCAATGTAAGTGTTCCAACAATCCTACTCTAGCAAATTATAATAGAGATAAATCCTATGCTAGTTTGGAAGTACTAGAATACTTTCTTTTCAAAGGTGCATATGAAATGGTATTTAGACCAGGAAGTATTTATGTTGAAAGTGAAGCACCTGATGGAGTTTTAATTTGGTATACCTCATATTCCTCTTTTGCGACAATAATTTAAGTAATAATGCATTGGTATTATATTATTTGAAGTGGTCTAAAACCGCCATGGAGAAAGATAACCTTTTGCAGGACTCACTAAAGAGCAAAGAGGAAAAGGAGCACAAGGAGGAAAACCGGATTGATCACTGATACATTGCAAATGTATCTATAAGTTTTGATGTTCCATGCTTGGTTTTAGATACTTTCTTGTGTTTTGTTCCAACTTTGGAGTACTTTTCATATGATTTCTTGGACTAACCTATTAACAAGATGCCACAGTGCTAGTTGCCTGTTTTCTGCTGTTTTTGGTTCTAGGAAGTCAGAAAATGAATATTCTCAGAATTGGACGGGACAAAAGACAAAGTTACTATTTTCCTAGAAGACTCATGGAGCCAGAAGGAGAGTCGGAGAGGGGCCATAGGGTGGCCACCCCCCTTGGCACGGGCCAGCCCAGGCCGCACCAGGGCATGGTGTGGGCCCCTGGCTAGCCACCGACCTTGGCTCCTTCGCCATATATTCCTCCTGAGGCAAAAACCATAGAGAGTCAATCAAAAATCCATGAAAAGTTCCGCAGCGCCGCCGCCACCGAAGGGGAGATTCGGGGGACATAAAGTCTCTGTTCTGGCACCCTGTCAGGACGGGGAAGTGCCCCCGGAGGCATCTACATTGATCTCCACCACCATCTCCATCACCGTTGCTGATTCCCATGATGAGGAGGGAGTAGTTCTCTCTCGAGTCTAAGGGTTCTACCGGTAGCTATGTGTTCATCTCTATCTCTATGCATGATCATATTGTGATCATGAGCTTTGTAATCAAGTAGATCTACCTTGCTACTCAAGTGCTTTAATAGATCTCTGCTCTCCCCATGTGTGTGAAAGTGACAGCGTGCACACCATGGTGGCACTTAGGCTAGAGATTGCAAATACTTGTTATGAGTTATATTTGGAGTTGGATGTCTCTATGAAATTGTGGTGTTTGTTGGAACCATCTAGATCTCAAGGTGACAGTGTGGGGTTTTCTAGATGGGAAAGGCTTACTTTGAGATGTGTTGTTATAGCCCTAACATCGATTAGAGTGTCCAATCGGAGAGTAGTTAAGAGTAGTATCATGAAGATAGGATATTTATATGAGAGTGTTCACTAGTGAAAGTATGATCCCTAGGCCTTGTTTCTAAGCATTGAAACACCGTTTTCTACTATATCTGTTACATGTTTCCTTGCTTCCATCTTTATTTCAGTTTGCCTTTAGTCTCTTCCACGCCATCAAGCTATTTTATATCACCATTACCACTTATAATTATCCATACCACTTGTATTTCACTATCTCTTCGCCGAACTAGTGCACCTATACACCTGACAAGTGTATTGGGTGTGTTGGGGACACAAGAGACTTCTTGTATCTCGATTGCAGGGTTGCTTGAGAGGGAATACCTTTGACCACTTCCTCACTGAGTTCGATAAACCTTGGGTTATCCACTTAAGGGAAAACTTGCTGCTATTCTACAAACCTCTGCACTTGGAGGCCCAACAACTGTCTACAAGAATAGAAGTGCGTAGACATCAATCACCCGCTCACACCCTCGACTCCTACCTTTGATTCCTCATTGCTATTTAAAGACTAGTCGATGAAAAGGATGAACAAAAAGGTGAGATTGACAAAGAGAGTCACACTACAACTTTTGTTTGTGATGCCTCTCACTCTAGTAGTGATTTTTATGATACTAAAATTGATGATAATTGTTCTGCGGAGGCCTTGTGCATAGACACTCATATGGAGATCATTAATAATAATGAACTAGAGATAGAACCTTGCTATTGTTGGAAATATTCCCTAGAGACAAATAGTAGTAATGACTATTATCATATTTCATATAGTTTATGATTAAGTTTTATATCATGCTATAACTGTATTGAGTGGAAACATCAATACACGTGTGATATACAAACAACCAGGGGTTCCTAGTGAAACTCTAGTCACTGGTTCATTGGTCAACAGATGATCATGTTTCCTAATCATGTGGAATTTATGCCAGTTGGAAATGGAGTCATTCTCATTGAGAATAAGATGATGAACCAATACCCAATCTAAAGATCCTGACCCGAACATGTCAGGAAGTTCAAGTTACGATGATTAGAAAATGATCCTCGTAGACTATTCCTTAGACCGTGAAGCTATATCAATCACTGTCTCCCAAGAGTGCTTAGATAGCATCAAACGCCATCTGGTAAAACGGTGGTTATAAAGGTATGTTCAGGTATTCAGAGGAAACCGTAGAGGCAATATATGTCAAGAGAGGGATTTGTCCGTCCATGTGATGGGAACATACTCAAGGGCCCACTCTGAGAAGTCATATCCAATAGCTGCGCACCATGTGATTTGATCACGGGGATATCACTTATCGGAACGAGTCAAATAGAATTGTTCGGTAATGATATTAAACACGACATGGTGATGTCATTGATCAGATCTTAGGCAATGCAAGTATCGAGAGACAAAGGGAATAAGACACGACTGTCACGGTTCAACCGACGAAAGATCTTCGTGGAACGCACAGGGGTCACATGGCCATCCAGGTCCCTCGGTCGATCATTGGTGCGGGAGTGTCCCGACCATGTCTGGAGTGTTCCCGAACTGTGGGGTATCACGCTTAAGGGCTTGATGATGCTTAGAGAGTGTTTATAGGATCGGTGGAATCACCGAAGATTAATAGGGAGAAAACCGGAAGGGTTTCGGTATGTCCGGAGGATGTCCGGAGTGGAGGTGGAAGGTGTTCCATGGACATGGAGGTTGAATAATATGTGAATGAATGTTAAATGTTGATTTAATCATTTATTCATAATTATTTAATAAAGAGAAAATCAATTAAAGGTCAAAAAGGCTTAATGGGCCAATTTCCGAAGGGAGAGGGCCCATTAGGGGAAAGGAGAGAGGGAGAAGGGGCCAAGGGGGAGGCCGGCTGGGCCTAGCCCCCCCCCCCACTCATCCCACACGGGGCCCACTAGGGTGGCCGGCGGCCACCCCTCCCCCTCCCCTCCGTTAGTCCCACCCTAGGACTTTGAGGGAGGTAGTACCTCCCCTCCCCCTATATATAGTGGGGTATTTGGCCTAGAAAAATACACCAATAATCAATAAAGGTCTCCCCACTTTTGGGAGGACCTCTAATTGATATTTTCTCTCCCCCCCTCTCTCGTGACCGTGGTCCCAAGTCTGGACTGCACGAGCGAGAGACATCTTCACCGCGGAGCACCGTCGTGCTGCGGGATTCGGATCCGGGAGCTCTACTTCGGCAACTGCTGCTGGATCGGGGAACCAAGAGTCATCGTCAGGTACCGGACGTGTGTAACTCCCTGCGAGGTGTCGCACTTGAGGCACTCAAGTCATTGGAGCCAGAAGGAGCGCAAAGACTTCATCACAACCTTGAGGTCAGCTTCGACTCGTCTACATCAACCACGCTCTCCTGAGCGTTGACAACGCTTTTCGGTCTTCAAGGGTAAGTTCACAAAAAGCCCCCCCATTACTGTATTACTAATAGATAGGTCCTGACAGCTTCAGGGGTTCAGGGGTGTAGGGTAAGATTTTATTGTTTTCATACGAGGAACCCCTACAGTGGTATCATAGCTAGATCTATGCGTAGTAATGCTAGTATGGGTAGAACACACGAGATGTAGCGTGTGGGCGTTGATCTTCTAGTTGTTACCCTCCCACGTGTACTTGTGTATACCGCAGTAATGCTTGATGAAGTGCCCCCCACCGACTTTACGCGTTCATTCGCGATACTGGTCCACGCTTGACATACAACATGTACCGTATAAAGTGGCTTAGGGGGTGTCTGTCTCTCTCGCATTAGTTGGTATATCATTTGCAACGGAGGGCCCCGAAAGGGGTGTAGTATAAACAACTACTTGATCAGCGTTGTGTTGAAAGTTCGTAGGTAAGAACGGTTCTTGTGTGAAAGCCCATTCAGCCACGTAAAACATGCAAAGATAAAGTAGAGGCGTCTAACTTTGTTTTGCAGGGGGGCGTTGCTTTGTGATATGGTTGTGGCAAAGGTAAAGTGATTACCTTTTGTTACGTAGTAGTAGATAGTCACGGAGGTGATGAACTACCAATGCCGGAATGACACCGGTACCCTGGTGTCTACGGCGCCAGAACCCTGGCGCCGGAACCTGGTGACGATAGATGGAGATCACGACGTGATGGACCATATCACGTAGCATTTACATTCAATGTTATTGTTTGTATATCTTATTGTGTGCTAGTATTAGATACTCGACGGTAGCCTAATAAGATGATCCCTGTTAAAATTACCAATGGTTGTGTTCCCCCTTAGTGTGCACCATCAAGAAAGTTCTTTGGTATGAGGCGATCCAGGGTTACAGGCCTGGGTGTCAGACATATCTACGTTCGCATATAGTGGGTGAAAGCCATGTTGCACAGCGAATACACTAAGGTTGAGTTGGCGAGCCTAGCACGCTAGAGAAGCATGGCCTTGGAACACAGATGGTCGAAAGATCGAGCACGAGTCGCATGAATGATGTGACCGACGTTTAGCGTCCACCCTTGAACCCACATTGATGGCCGTGACGATCGGGGGAGATGTGGCTGATAGGGCTCGTGTTATCACTAGGAACCGTTTTGGGGGTAGGTGTTTCTGAGTAGATTTATTATTAACTCATTTAATTATAAACTTAGTCTAAATTCCTTTTGCAATTATAAATGTAGAAGGGACCTTTCATATTGACAATTGAATGGTTAGAAGGAGAGAAGATCATATTAGATGGATCGAACATCTCCATTTGGGTTGCCAGTCTCCATGTTCTCCTTAGCGAGAACGACGTGGTCGACTACATACTCGACGGGATGGATTTGGATCAGCCCACGGACCTTGAGACCCAGAGGAGCAGAAAGACCGCTATCTCCGTTGTGAGATGGCCTCCTAAATTTTAGTTGTGATGCGTTTCGGAATGGTGTACGAGCTGTGGCCTTTCGTGGGTGATGTCAACCCTCGTTCGGTGATGCTGCAGCTTAGGACACATTTCGTGGAGCAGACACGCATTTGGGAGCATGAGCTGATGGGAGACTTCCTCTCCATTAAGATGGAGGAGAACTCATCACTGGATGACCACTTGGAGCACATGCATGATGTGTACATGAGGCCTGCATACTTCCTGGACATTTGGATTATGGGCTCTTTTGCAAACTTTGCTGTGCTGCGGTCGGTGCCACCAAGCTACACGGCACAAGTCAGGATTTGCGTAATGAGGGGCGACACGGAAACAATGGAGTTCCACCGGTTCATGACACATCTCAGGAATGTGTTGGTTGAACCAGATGTCGCTCAGGTCGTCAACGATAAAGGTATATATTTGATATATAGTTTTATAAATGTTATAATCTTGCAAACACATTTGTAGTGTTAAGTATATCTGATACTTGTTCTGTTTTGCTGAAAACAGGTCCTTCTGCATGAGAGGTGCTTGATGGAGAGGAGGTGACGTTGTGTGTTGATGGCGAGCATGATGATGCTAGCCGACGACACTCTCCCTCGACATTTATCATTTTGCTTATGTATAGGATCATTATTGTAATCAAGAGATTGTGAACTTCTTTAGTGTGTCTCACACTTTGTGAGAGGGTTATTCATATGAGTTTGTAACAAACAAGTTGTTTCACTTTTATGAATGATTTCTATTCATGTTGATATCTTGTTTGATTATGTGTGAATTATCCTTATTGTTTGAAACTAATTGATAATGCATGAATATTTGTAAAACATTAAAATGCCTTGTTTAGAATACTCAACTTAATGATATTTCATTAAATAAATGAAAGCATTGTTTGAATTCAAAGTTATGTGATAATATGTGAAAGTCATTCGATTTCTTATCATATATAAATAATGCCTAAGTTCGGAAAAATTATTTGAACACCGTGTCTTACTTGAATACAAAGTTTTTAATGAATTGTTAAAAGTTAATACATATTGGATGTATTGTGTTTTAACGAAAATGGTAATTATCATTATATGATTTTTTAAATGTGTAAAGAAGTTTACCAAAGGAAACATAAATATGAAACTATTTGATTTGATCAAAATGTTTCATTAACAAAGGGTATGAAAATAAAAGAGAATCTAATTGCTATGATATGATCAATAGTAATGAAATTCGACTTTATAAGAATGGCACAAAAGAAATTGTGGAATGCAAAGCATTCTGAAACATCATAATGCAGGGCATCACAATGTGATATTAGATATCAAAGGGGTTAAATAGAAGGCACCAAATAAATCGTTGTAGTGTAGATGTAAAGACCATTAGCTTAGAAATAGTTAGCACTCAATTAGTTTACAGTGAACCATTTGAATTCGTGAAAGTTTTGGGGTTATTCAATATAACCATAACAATAGCGAATAAGTCCTTGTAGAGTATTCATTGGAAGCTTTGAATACAAAATCTATAGCTGAAACCAAAAGGAAAGCAAGATTCGTACTGCTTGGATTTTGGTGCATTCTTGAGAAAGCTCACGTCTAGTGATGTTTCTCAATTATGAAGCAAATGGAAAATAGTGAAAAACACGATGATGATTTAAAAACCTGCATCAGAGTGTTGAGAAGCACAATGGACAAAGCTCCTGAACGATTCTCTTCACAAAAGGAAAGAATCAATGATATTGATCATTGTGTTTTCCCCACTAGTGTTTTCACTACATGAAGTAGGATTCCAAATGTAATCCATACCTTGTATGGAGACATTTGTGAATCATTTTTCATGATTCTTGGAATGTACCATACCTACCAACTACTAAGGAAATAATGGTGAACTAGAATTGTCAGAAATCCTATGAGCAAAATTCACTTGAGATTAGAAAGCAATTCATTGCTGAATCTCATAAGTAAAAGGGGTTACTTGAATTTTCCCAAATGACTGCAAAGCCATAGTGGAAAAAGGGGGGAAATGACAAAAGCACAATTTTTCAGGTATTGGACAAATTCAAATGAATTTGATTCAAGTGTGCTGAATGTCTAGAGGATTTAAAACTAGTAATAGTACTGGTATCTCATAGAAAACTCCAAGTTTGATATTTGATCAAAGGATTTTGAAGTTGTTCAAAATAGTGAGTGGATGTGCAATTTACATAAAATTGAGTGGGAGCTATGAAAGTCTTCCTAAAACAATATGTGATTGAAATATTTTTAAGTGGGAGCAATATAAGTCTCAAACTCAAATATGTAGGAACATATTTTGAGTGGGAGCTTATAGCAGTAATTCTTAAGTGTGTTAAGGATGAAAGCGCAAATACTTATGAATAATGATTTATAAGATGTAGAAGTTGATAACAAGTGTATTATGATATTATGTAGTATTCCTTAAGGGATTCTGAAAAGGGTTTCAGAATAGAAGTTAATTAAGGAACTGGTCCGTAATAACTCAAACTAGGAATAGTATAAAGTTGAACATCAATGGTTGAAAGAAAGAAAAAGATGATCATCATCCACTATGTTAAGACATAGGTTCTATCTTAGTAAATCATGTTGATAACTTAGCATAATATGTGATCCAAATAAGGAACATTTAAAAGTGATTAAGTTCGAATCACAAAATGTTGAGCTAAGTTTGTCTGTAGTGTCTAATAGAGAACTGTAGACATGTTTTCCAAATCCATAAAGGATGACATATCTTAAAACATAAGGAGTTATGTTATAAGGGAATATGTTGGAAACTCCTGTAGATACCCATTAAAATCAAGTAGGAAGCAAGGTGAACAAGACATCGAAAGTTGCACAGAGTGCACTAATGTTTCGATGAATACATTTATAATAATAGATAAGGGTACCATCTAAAGTGTTGTATAAAGTTATGGCGGGGCTAGTTCGATTTTAACGTAGAATGATGTGTCCCAGGGCACAGTGCCCATGATAAAGCCCTCGAGGTTGATCTAACGTCACTGTAGGCTCCTAGAATTAAGCCTCGTTCTGCTGCCATAGCGACGATGCATACACACAGATGCTATCATGTGATGATAGAGTATTAATGTCAATACAGGTGACATTAGTAAGTTGCAAAGGATTTGGGACTTTAAAGTACAGACCCAAGACTCAACCTCTTCCATGGGCAAGCATGTTCAGGGTACCAGGTATATGGTGCCAATGATTGAGAACAAATGCAGCTAGTGTATTTGTACTCTAGTGCAAGTGGGAGACTGTTGTAAATATGCCCTAGAGACACATAGTAGTAAGGACTATTATCATATTTCATATAGTTTATGATTAAGTTTTATATCATGCGATAACTGTATTGAGTGGAAACATCAATACACCTGTGATATACAAATAACCAGGGGTTCCCAGAGAAACTCTAGTCACTGGTTCATTGGTCCACAGATGATCATGTTTCCTGATCATGTGGCATTTATGCCAGTTGGAAATGGAGATGATGAACCAATACCCAATCTAAACATCTTGACGCTATCATGTCACTAAGTTCAAGTTACGATGCTTAGAAAAGGATCCTCGTAGACTATTCCTTAGATAGTGAGGCTATATCAATCACTGTCTCCCGAGAGTGCTTAGATAGCATCAAATGCCATCTGGTAAAACAGTGGTTATAAAGGTGTGTTCAGGTATTCGTAGGAAACCATAGAGGCAATATATGTCAAGAGCAGGATTTGTCCGTACATGTGACGGGAAGATACTCAAGGGCCCACTCAGAGAAGTTATATCCAATAACTGCGTAGCGTGTGATTTGATCACGGGGATATCACTTATCAGAACGAGTCAAATAGAATACACAACTGTCCCGGTTCAAAAGACGAAAGATCTTCATGGAACACACAGGGGTCACATGGCCATCCAGGTCCTTCTGTCGATCATTGGTGCGGGAGTGTCCCGACCATGTCTAGAGTGTTCCCAAAACGTGGGGTATCATGCTTAAGGGCTTGATGATGCTTAGAGAGTGTTTATAGGATCGATGGAATCACCGAAGATTAATAGCGAGAAAACCGAAAGGGTTTCGGTAAGTCCGAAGGATGTCCAGAGTGGAGGTGGAAGATGTTCCATGGCCACAAAGGTTGAATAATATGTGAATGAATGTTAAATGTTGATTTAATTATTTATTCATAATTATTTAATAAAGAGAAAATCAATTAAAGGACAAAAAGGCTTAATGGGCCAATTTCTAGAGGGAGAGGGCCCATTAGGGGAAAGGAGACAGGGAGAAGGGGCCTAGGGGGAGGCCGGCTGGGCCTAGCCCCCCTCCCCCCCCCCGCGCGGTGCCCACTAGGGTGGCCGGTGGCCACCCCTCCCCCTCCCCTCCTTTAGTCCCACCCCGGGACTTTGAGGGAGGTAGTACCTCCCCTCCCCTATATATAGTGGGGTATTTGGCCTAGAAAAATACACCAATAATCAATAAAGGTCTCCCCACTTTTGGGAGGACCTCTAATTGATATTTTCTCTCTCCCCCTCTCTCTCGTGACCGTGGTCCCAAGTCTAGACTAGGCGAGCGAGAGACATCTTCACCCCGGAGCGCCGTCGCGCTGCGGGATTCAGATCCGGGAGCTCTAGTTCCGCAACTACTGCTGGATCGGGGAACAGGGAGTCATCGTCAGACATCGGACGTGTGTAACTCCCTGCGAGGTGTCGCACTTGAGGCACTCCAGTCGTTGGAGCCAGAAGGAGCGCAAGGGCTTCATCACGACCTTGAGGTCGGCTTCGGCTCGTCTACATCAACCACGCTCTCCTGAGCGTTGACAACGCTTTTTGCTCTTCAAGGGTAAGTTCGCGAAAAGCCCCTCCTGTTACTGTATTACTAATAGATAGGTCCTGGCAGCTTCAGGGGTTTAGGGGCGTCGGGTAAAATTTTATTGTTTTTATACGTGGAACCACTACAGCTATACTAACATGCAGGGTTCTGAACTCCCTTCTATGAAGGAAGAATACTATGAAATGTTCCCCTACACAGGTAACCAAGGTAAAGATTTAAGAATTTTTTATGAATCTCAAATCCTCTCATTGCAACTATACACGGAGTCATGTTCACCAAGCTTGGTGAATCAACACTCGCTTGAAAGCGAGAACTTGTTCATCTACATGATGTCGATGCACTGTAAGCGGGTACGTCTCCGACCGAACTCTACTTAAAGATGCTCCAAGATGGTATGTACAACCTCACCTCGAGTCGATATCCCTTGGGATCTAGGTTGGAAATGTATGGAGCATCCCAGCCTGGCTTTATGGCTTTAAAGAGAGTGCTTCCTGGGAGGCAACCCGAAAGTTACTAGGTGTCTTTCTTAGTTTTGTGTATTGAGTCTAGTTGCATTCATGTTGCATTGGCACTTTTATTATTTGCATGTCTTGCTATTAGAGTAATCTTGAGGGTAGTTTTCAAAAGGTAGAATTTATTGTCACTATATTATGTGTTGCATAAACTCGGTAAATAGGAAGAGAAAATCAGTTTCAGGTGAATCCTTCAATTATATGTATTTGTTGATCGAAAATTAAAGTTGTTATTTTTCTGTCAAAACATGGTGTTTCACTAAGTTTTAGGTTAACAAAGAATCTTCGAAGAAACAGGTAAATTTTGGCGACTCCAGAAGGTTTAACGACCAACCATACGATGGGAATAACACTTCTGGTTGTATAGTTGCGGTCGTATAGTTATCGATGCCTTTGTCAAAATTCTTTTCCAGGGTATAGAAGGTTTAATGACCAACTAAACGACGTGACCTTTTTGGTTCGGCCGTATAGTTGCAGCCGTATATAAATCGACGCCATCTACCCTTCGATGTTCGAGGTACTGTAAGTTTAACGACCAACTATACAGCGGGACCTTTTTGGTCTGACCGTATAGTTGCGCCCGTATAGTTGGGAAAACCCCTCAAACGCTAACTAGAAGGTAACCATTGCTCAATTTTTTATTATTTCTTCGTCCTTCTTCTAAAAACCTCGAAACACCACCTGGGAGCTTCTCCCATGTTTTATAGAATCCGAGCATATGTAAACAATAAAGTTCTATCTTAGAAATTCCTTAAGTTGTAATTCTCTTTAGTAGTTCATGTTTTCTTTTCATTTTCTTTCATTAGTTGGGTGAACGAACTTTGTTCATACACCAAATCGTTGTCTTTTATTTTATGTGTTATTTTTACAGGGACTTGAACCTTGTGTGGTGACGTGTACGGTAGTGCCAACCGTGCAAACACTCGCATGTGCCACTTGGTTGCTTCAATTCAACGTTTCAATAATCAGTGTCTGGTAAAACCTTCCAACTCGAACCTCTTTTAAATAAGCACATAGGGGTCGAACACTCGTGTTTCATATTTTGTCTCACTTACACTTCATCACAATCTAGGAGAAGCGCATTTCTAGAATTAGCTTGTTGACTTAAGCGTGGTGTTTAGGTTGATGAACCGACTCAGTGGGACTTGTATTTTTATCACTTGTGAGCTAAACCCGTGTCTTCAAAAACACAAAAATAATTTGTTGTCTTTCTAGTCTTTTTCCTACCAGGTTCTTAAGGAAGGCATACACCGGATCATGAAACATTCATTAAAGCAAAGGTTCTTTGTCCATCAAAGTAGAGGTTAAAAGTACTTCAACAGTAAAGTGTGTCACCCTTGCTTTAACTTAAGCTTGGGAGGTAACCACTTCTTATACCCTCTTTTGATAACTGCATTTTCTCTTTTGTTTTCATGATCTTCCCAACTCTCGTATTTTTAGCTTGGGGAGGTTATTTTGCATGCGTAGAGTCTTGTGCAAAGTTCTTTATCTTAAAAAGATTTCATGTTATTGTGTATCCCTCTGTTTTTGAATGCTTGCTTAGGTGAGTTTTTGTTCATATTTATATAAGGGATATACTTTCTCATGTTAGACCCCATAGGAGACAAGCCATAGCTTTGATGCACCTTGTTCAAGTTTTATCTAGCTTGCGAAAAATATTGTGATCCTCTAAATATACACTGTTCAGAATTGTCGTAAGTGAATGGTTATGGAGTAGCACGACCCCATAGTGTTGGAAATGATGATCTTAATAGATGCTTACTGAGTGAGTTGTCAAATAAGAAATGATGTCTCAAAGTTTTGAGATTAAATATGCCAAAATTTTGTCTTGGAAATCAAAGTGAGATATTGCTTTATGTGTGTCTTGCACCACTGTTGCACAACATGGGATGCTAACAACTCCACTAGCCTTTGGACAATCCAAAAAGAGGAAACTCATGGATTTTGGCTACGAGTTTCCCAGTATATGTAGCAAAAATGCTATATTTGGGTATGCATTAGTATTCTTGTGGGCTTGCGTTAAAAGAAAAAGTCAGAATACTCCTCTGACCATTATGTGAAATCATTATACCAAAAATGGAAACCTTGGTAATGGTCACGAGTGTCCTTTCTAGCCTACACAGTCTCGATTGAACATATACCACTCTTTTGGCATGGTCTCATTGCTAAGAAATATATTTTCTATGAGCTCAACAATCGAAGTTTGCACTTGAGAGACTTTAATAGATGGCATGAGTGGTCAGCATTGGAAAACACTATTTCTATTTATAATTGACAACTAACTGTGTTTAGCTTTCCCTTATACAAATAAAAATACAAAAATATAATAAAGTGTGTATAGAAGGATCTCTACTACTTATAAATTATGTTTTGCCCTCCCACCAAATCTCTACTACTTATAAATTAGTGGTCAGCATTGGAAGACTGTTTTGCCCTCCCACCAAATCTCTACTACTTATAAATTATGTTATATGTGCTCCGTTTTCTGCCAACTCTCGCTACGCTGCCCCACTTTCGTCCAACTGTTCATCCTCTTGCGTGATTGCTACTCCCTCGCGTAGTCTCCGCTCCTCCCCCGCACAGTCCCTACTCCTCCGCCGCTCACACCGCCAGTCTGAGTCCTCGTCCTCTTCAGCGCTCGTAGACGACCCCTCCTGCGCCAACCTCATCCCGCCATTCCCCTCCTAGAGAATGTTGCCTGCCTCCTCCGTGGTGCCCCGTCGCCCGTCGCCGACGCTCCGTTGAACCGTGCTCTCCAAGATCCACCTCTCGCCGGCAGCCTTCAGCAGCCCTGCACGGAGTTCCGCCACTCGGCGCCATCCCCCGGGACTCCCACAGCGCCGCCGCGGACGAGACTGGGGATCTCGACTTCGATGATGGCCGCAACCCTGTGCTCTGCTCCATCCTCCTTCCCCTCGCCATCCTCCTCGGTCTCCACCGCACCGGTAAGCAGGGGCGGAACTACGCCCCGGGAAGCCTGGGTATGGCCCTAATCTTGACCCGTGCAGTACATGTAATCTACTTAGAAATTTACTTGTGAGATTAGGAGACCCGTGCAGTACGTGTAATCTACTCAGAAATTTACTTGTGAGATCAGGGAGACCCGTGCAGTACTGTAAGTACATGTAAACTACTTGATCAGGCCTCGACGGCAGACATGGTGGTCTCAACCTTTCTAGGGCACCACTGTCATCACATCAGAGAGCCAGACACCACATCACCATGCTGGTGCCTCCGGCCTCTGCCCACGCACTAGAGTTCCGTTCGCGTCGCGATCGGCTCGCCTCCGACTGGTCAGTCTCTTGTCATGTGCTTCCTGTTCCTACATAATTTGTTGCTTGTAATACACAAAGTGTGAATTGTTATTCTCAATCGTTTCCCTTTGTCAGAATTTTTTCAGGTGCTGAAATTAGACATTATCCAATTAGGAATTGATTTTATTCAATTTCATAATGTAAGAATAGATGTTGATTGAAAAGGGACAGCTGGGCTGAGCAAGACACTGAGTATACTCAGTAACAGCAAGATAACTGTAGTATTGAATTTTATTTGAATGAGATTCTTGCGGATCCTGGCTTTCAGATACCAGTTGAGGTGCTAGAAGAAAATATGAGAGATACTTCTACGAGGTTGTTTTTACTAATTGCTCCAGGACAAACCGGTTGGTCATAAACTTCCTATGACATTATGTGCAGCCATACAATGGGATTTCAGGTGAAATAATGGTTGAGAAAGTATGTGATTGGATGGAATATAGTGTTGCTAAACATGATGTGGCCATTTCTACTGTTTTCCATTATAGTGACCACAAGCTCAAAATATTTGTACCGGAATTTTTACCATAGTTGTTTGGACTGGGGTTCTATTTTGTTGTAGTTTTTAGGCATTAGTGTTCTGCCCTGGTCGTACCAAAATCCTGCGTCCCCCACTGCTGTTAAGTCACCATCGTCGTCACCTGCCACCCTTTCCCTTGCCTGACTGAGTCGTCTCCGTGGATCTGTGATGATTCTGTATATGTGTGTGCAGGGTACGGATCATAGGTACGCATCGCCGTTGTCACCAGCACTATGAGGTTTTCCTCACCGGGGTTTGGGCTTCTTCATCCTCCAGTTGAATCTTTTGATGACGAGTTTATATGTTGTTGTTTAGGAGCTATTACTGAGTATCAGTGTCTTGCTCAGTCCAGCTGCCCGTTTCTATCTACATCCTCTTGGGATCAGACAATGCATTGGTTTAGTACACGCTTCCATCATCCTTCTTTACAATATACAATGGTGTTTCAAGATCTCACACAAAGAAAGATATCAATTGATGGACTTGTCGTGGAGATCAATGGTAATTCCCTACTTATTCTATTTCCAAATTAAGCATTGCAAACATCTCTTTTTTGTTCTATTCTCTACTTGTTTGGTATACATCTATTAAGAATTTAAGTAACAACATTTTCTGCATTTGTTATATTTATTTGTTTTCCGCAAAGTCCAGGCTCGAGAGATTGGAAAGTTCAGTCTGGAAATATGTGAATAAGTCCACATCCTAGATTAAGAAATCTATGATTTGCAGAAGTGGTTCTTCTATTATTGGTTCACTAGGAAAAGGACTGAATCATAATTGAATAGAAAGATAAAACATCCTCAGGTACGGTACGGATATAGTGTGGTATTTCACTACTTTTTGGCGATATTTATCTAGAGTAAACTGCATTTTAGACAATTTTTTTATTCTGGATACATTTGATATGTGGGGCACCTGATGAGAAAATTCATGTTTGATTTTTCTTCTGAAACATTTTTTATTGTAGCATGAATTTTTATCTTATCTGGAAAGTAGTTAATTAATGATGCTCATGGTTTAGTCTCACAAGTTCATGCCTCCCTCCCATTTGGAATTCCACTAAGCGCAGAGTTTCCTCCCTTGGTGTTAAAATTTCTTAGTTAAATCTTGCTTACCAAACTCTTGACTTCCACAATCAGATATCATAAAACTCTTATGATGTTCTTAGCCCACTCCCCGTAACTTAAAGAATACCTGCCACCCTTCTGTTATTGAACAAATTGTGTCACAAGTATGCACTATGTATTTTAGACTTTGTTATGTTCCTTTCTGTAATGCAGGATTGATGTAGTTTGTTTCAAACAATCCGTGTCGTTTGATTAGGTGTGTTTCCTCTACATCTCAAGCTCTATTTTAGTTTTGAAGTACATTAAGTCTCAGTGCATCTTTTGGTAACCATTGTTCGTGAATTATCAACACAGGAACCTCAAACTATGATGCATGACAATGTACAAAATAGAGCAGTTGGCTATTCGGTAATGAAGATATTTATAATAATAATATTAAGTATATAACCATATCTGTTAATAAACTATCTTCATGATTGTATTTAACATGACATCCATGACATGAAGAACGTGTTGTCAGGTCTCCCCTATGTTTTTCTATCACTGGTTGTCAATCATAAAATAATTTGGTTTCAAACATCTAATTTTGAACTATTTTTGATCTCCAACTTGATGAAAAGGAAAAGGCATCTTGGTGGTATCTCAATCTTTTATAAGTGCAGAAAGATTTTAGGTTGTGTTCTCTCTTTTCTTTTTATGATCAGGATGTGTCCACTTGCAATGCAAGATTGTGCAGCGGTTATCATTTATTGGGTTATTGTTGTTAATATTAGCCCAACGATTATAATTGTAAATTTTGGACTATAGTAGTAGTCAAAGATCATAATTTCATGGGTTACTTCATTTATCTTATTTTGTGAGAGATCATCTTTTAAGGCCTCGTCTTCACTCACATGATTGTCGGCAATGGCCGATCTGCCAAATTTGGGGAAGAAAGATGGATTAATGGCAAGGCAGTGACGAAAATGTCACCACTACACAACGAGTGCATCCACAAACAATAGAGGAAAATGGGATTCATCGCTGATGGTTCGCACGAGAAGAAGTGGGCAGGGGATATCCACAGCACCATCAGCCTACACGAGACCGGACAATACTTGATGCTCTGGTCACAAATCGAGCACACGATCCTCTTGCAACAACCTGATGAGCATCTGTGGAAGTGGAACGCGAGCGGTACCTACTCGGCGCAATCTTGCTACCTCACCACTTACAAGGGATCCTCTCGTCTACGGTGCCTGGATGATGATATGGAAAGCTTGGGTGCCATCGCGCGTCAAGCCCTTCCACTGGCTGGCTAACTAGGTCCGCTGCTGGACACGACATGCCTTCACAAATGCAGCCTACAAATCAAGAAATTGAAACAATGTCGCACTTGCTCACGACATGTACCTTCTCGTGACATATCTGGCATGAGGTTCTTGCTTGGCTGAGACAGGCCGATAGCCGCACATTGCTGCTGGACTGGTGGACCACATCCAAGCTTGCCACTCCGAAGCCCATGCATCGAGGTTTGGCCACTACCGCGTTACTCGCCCATGGATGATCTGGAAAATGTGCAATGAATGCATGGTACTCGGCCTTCCATCTCCACCCTCTTGACCAGGATCAAAGTGGAAGCCGGGCTTTGTACTGTAGTTGTGTCGGGCCTTCACGCCTTTGCTGCCATCCACCTGGGTTGTGAATTGATGTAATAGCTTTAGTTTTCTTTTCGGGTGCCGATTAGGAGGTATGTAAACAAACTCTCCTTATGTCCAATGAAATGAAACACAAAGGAGGCGTCAATGGACTCACTCCTTAGCCAAGATTTTTATTGAAGGACAGTGAGGAGTTGGTCTTGTCCAGTTGCGCCAAAGTGTGGTAGATGGTGAAGGATACCTATGAGGTAGTTTTTTTCTCCAGTGATGCCAAAGGCCGTTCAGGGAAAGAGGAGATGCTCCTCGGTGTCTCTAACAACTGGTGAGTTTATCCTTCCTATTCATGTGAATAGTGGTGTGTGCAATTTGTGCTTGTTAATTTGTTTTGCCCTCTAAAGGTAGACTTATCCACAATCATGTGTTTTAGCATCTACAATCTTTCATGTTTTACCAGTCACTTAGATTCTTATTCAGATAGCTACGCAAAACTATGGACTATAAACTTACGCTGACTTCTGAACTAAAATGACCACATAGAGTCCCAACTAATGGTGGTATTTTGCTTATTGCATTTTACATTAGACAATGCAGTGAGAGCAATACATATGTTTGATGAGATAAGTGCAAGGATCCCTGTGGAAGCAGGGACATACATAATACTGGTAGGTGATCTTGTAGGAAATCACTGATTGTTTTGATGATCATTTTGGTAGCTTTGTCGGGCATTACCCTTCACTAGCCAACAGTTTCTTAGTTGAGGGATTGAGACGGGAAAAATTCCTAATACATGCTATTATTAGGAAATGATAATGCTTTCATAAATGACAAGTAACTAGAAATGATCCTCGTACCGTGTGTAACTCGATGCTCCAGAGTACATATCTGCTTTCGGATGCTTCATATAGTTTTGTTTCAAAGTGTTTTCATGGCTTTGTACCACGTTTATGTTTTGATTGGAAAATTGGACAAAGCCTAGAATAGCTTATATGAGTTTTTGAAACATACATTAAAGTCATTTGCTGAAAATGATAGTTTTAGAGTTTGAAAACTGTAATGTTCTTACACAGTTGAGCATTCAGCTTGCACTGGAAAATGAGCATGTACTTTAGATTTTTCCTGCTTTTAACCAAAATGATTGATTTTCTTTCGGTTTCCTCTATCGGCCTGCTGAAGCAATATTTTTTTTGCTAATCCTACAAGTTTTGCTACTACTACAAATTCATTGTAGCTCCAACTTCCATCCTCCATCGATGCTCCCAGGGACAGGGTGGTTATGGTGATTGCGGAGGTGGAACTGGCAATGATAACTATAGTTATAGGCAAGAGAGAAGGCACGACTAGCGGCATTGCCAATACACTGCAGCGCTGCACCATGATCAACGTATCATGGTTCGTTTTTGTGGTCTGAAGATATACTTGTCTCATTTCCTTTTGTGTTTAGTAATTTTCTCTTCATTTTTTAAAATTTTGTATTTCTCTTTATGCTTTCTAGCTTCACATAGGTCCTTGAAGATGTTTATTACATTTAACCATTATGTGCTGCATTGTTCTCTTGAATATAAACCTGTAACAATTTTAGATCATGGCTTAACCGGTTCAACACTTGAATGTTGTACCCTTTCTACTCATGATGCTTCATTTTTTAATTTTGTTTTATAATGTTTTCAATAAAATCTAGTAGTAATTAGCCATATGTTTGTTATCGATATCTAAGAACTACATATAGTGAGCCTCTATCCCAGATAGCTTACAAGTTTCAAGTTTCTGAAGAGGAGTGAAAATTGTTTCTTCGAAATGCTTATTCTACGAGAAGAGAATTTATTTTACTGTACTATAATTAGTTAAGACGTAATCCGTATAGTTTTGCAACAGAAAAGTAACTAGATTATGTATGTCTTGTACCATCGTATACTTCTAAATTCATTGTTTGCTTTTTAAGTTTATATTGCTTGAGACTTGACCCTATCCAGGGCGCATGCACAACCTACTGCTTTTTTAATAGAACGTAAGAAAACTTTGATGATTGTCTCTACGCATATTTTCATTGTCCTGCAGTGGTGTCATGTGTGTGTTAGGGAGAGGGGTGGGTGGGGGAGTGAGAGAGACAGACATTATCGGAGCGCGTGACTACAAACCATAATCATGGAACAATAGTAAAAAGGTGAAATTGAAGGGCTGGTGGGAAATAAGAGGTGGAGATATATACATCCTTGTCATGCCTTTGAAAAATATAAGCATGGAGTATGTTTTAGAATTTTTTGTTAGAAAATATTTTGAAATCCCGTGGCAACACACGGGCATGTTACTAGTCAATTTATAAATTGTCAAGCATATCCTCCTACTTGTTCACTTTAACCATAATCACCTCAAGATGCTTATGATAGTGGCAATGAGAGCTGAAAGCTAGTAAGTACCATAATTTTTGGGAGCTCTTTATGAAACTTGAAATCCCTTCTTCCCTCTGCGAAGGGCCTATCTTTTACTTTTTAGTTGAGTCAGTAAACCTATTCCCTTCTACCACAACAAGTATTTTGAGTTGTTGTGTTTCATTCATTCATATGATGATTTATTCAATGATGTTTCTTATGTTCCTTGTTTTGCACATTGCTCTTATCTAAGTGAATACTACTTTGAAAGATATCACCGAAAACCCTTTATGTTTGAATTCCTTCAATTTGTTAACTATTCCATGACCAAGAGTAAGGTTTTCCATTACCAATTATGATTTACTTTATGTATCTTTATTGTGTTTCCTTTACTTATTACAAGTTAAGTTATATAATAGTGAGTTATCTTCTATTATGATTTGTGTATTGATGAATGTGATGCTTCTTGTCCGTATTCTTTAATCGACTCTTCACTCCATAAACCTGAGGTCATGTTTATTGAGCTTAGTTATCGCTTGGGGACAAGCGAAGTCTAAGCTTAGGAGGAGTTGATATGTCCATTTTGCATCACTATTATATATCATAATTTACTGATATTCATTGATATATTTCATATTAAGACATGACACTTATGTTATTTCATCTATTTTTTCATGGTTGATGACTTTTAGAGGATGGACAGCTATAGTAAGGATTCATATGAAAAAGGGGTTGTTTGGAGGCGAAATTCATGAAAATCAGAAAATCCAGGAAAATACATGGAAAATCCTATTTTTTCACAAGACGAAGTATGTCAGAAGGGGAAGTGGAGTTGGACCACAAGGGGCCCACACCACTCCCTGGCGTGGGTCACACTTGGCCACGCCACCAGGTGGTGTGGCTGCCTTGGCCCATTCCTGGCTCTCCCCTTTGGCATATATTATCCCCATGAAACCCTAATACCTGGGGAGCAACCACGGAAAGATTCCGCCGCCTCTGCGGGGCGGAAAACTACAAAGAGAGAAAGATCTCTCCAGCAGACAGAATTCTGCTAGGAGAATTCCTTCCCGGAGAGGGGAGATCATCGCCATCAACACCACCTGTCGTCGGTTTGAGGACAAGTACGCCATGAGGGGGTCCTCGAGGCGTGCGGGAGAGAGGGGTGTGAGACGTACGGTGTTCCGGGATGGTGAGCACACAAGTTTACCTAGGTTCGAATCCGCCGGCTTTGGACGGACCCTACTCCTGCTAGCAATCCAGTAATACGGTGGAGCCGGAATATGGGTTACAAGGGTTTCGCCTGTGCGAGTTGAGATTGTAGACTATTGAGGTGTGTCTGGTCTGCCCTAAGGGCTCTCCCTAGGATGGCTTATATAGATATCAGGCCTAGGGTTTACAGGAGAGATCAATCCGGCTACGACTAAGGGTTGGTTACAGAGTACATCTTGAACTACAAGTAACATTATGGGCCTAAGTCAGTAAGTCTTCTAGGCCTTCCTGTAGTCAGACTGGACTCCGTCTTCTCTCTCTAACTGGGCCGCCCGTGAAGCAAAGCTCTAACCTGAAGTGGGCCACCCTGGTCAGTGAGGATCTGTGAGGATACCTGAAAAGTATATCCCCAACAGTAGCCCCCGGAGGCCTCCAAGATCCAAAGTCGGATTTTATTATCGTCCAGCTTGATCTTCGGCTTGCAGAATCTTGAAGGGTTCCTGAAACTTTATAACAAAAAATATGATCCAAGTCTTAAAAGTAAGTCGGACCTTTCAATTAGTTATTCGGATTTTCCAGCTCACTTTTAAACTAAGCCAGAACTTGGTCTCTAACGCCACCTGACACAAGCATGGTCAAGTCATGTCATCTGACAGACGTTCCGTCAGCACGACGGTTGGTTAGTCCGCGGTTCGCGGAACCGATGTGCCGTTTCAATGCGTGCGTGGAGATCGAGGCGACGCAATCATCGCGCGGGCCCTTCCCAGTTCTTTCCACGACGCGTGGCAATTTAAACTGTAGCGTTTGCACGAATCTTGGCGCAGGTAGGTGGATATAAGGGGTTTAGATTCCTTCTTCACCTCTCCACCAGTCCTTCGCCGTTTCTTTCTTCCCAATCCTCCAGCGCGCCCAGAGCCTTTTCGTCCTCCTCCCACAGAGCTCCTAGCGCTGCCACTTTAAGGTCACGTTTTCCACCGGAGAGAAAAATGGCTTCATCTTCTTCTTCCTCTCTGACGGCGGCGGCGGCGGCGGCGGAAGCAGCTGCGCAGAAAGAGAGCTTCCGGGGAATCTGGATCCCCTGCGCCCTCGACGACGACGGATTAAAAAACATGGAGAAGGAGGGGCTTCTCGCCGCCGGCAATTGGCGGAGCGGTTCCGGCCAAACCGTCCCCAATCCGCGCGAGGGCGAACGCATCCACTTCGGCACCCATCTGGACCGAGGTTTTCCCTTTACTCCCTCGGAGATCTTCTCCGAGGTGATTGACCACTATGGAGTTCAACTCCATAATCTTCCTCCCAATTCACTTCTAGAGATGAGCGCATATGCTGCGCTTTGCGAGGGCTTTCTCGGCATTAGGACGAGTTTGCTTCTCTTCCGGTACTATTTCCATGTCCGGAGAAATTCCATTACTGCCGGTGTTCCTTATATCACCGATACTATTAGTTTTTTGTCAGACGAGACTGGGTATATCCCAAAATTTCTGTCAGTGACTCGGTCAAACAATGGCCAACCACTTTTTTCTATCATAGGGATATTCCGGCTCCCGGCAAAGCTACTGCTTTGCTGACTTTTGTCGACGGAGCCGCCACAGCCCAGCCTTCCTGGGATGAGGCTGCTCCGACTCTCACCAATGATCTGATCCTCGCTAAGAGGTGGATCGAATAGCTTATCAAGAACAAAGGTCTGAAGGGATCCGACTTAGTCCAGTGCTGGGTCTCACGTCAGATCCAGCCACTTCAGTACCACAGGGATAGACTGATGCACTCCATCACGTCTTCCAAAAAAGACTCTCTTCGCATCAGCCCCAAAGTCTACACCATCCAAGGTTACATAAGCCAGATCAAGTGGCTAATCAAGGAGCGGATCGAGAGGAAAATTCCGGAGATTTCTCTAGACATGCACACGGCGGAAAACCCTGTGGTAGCGGTAAGCTTCCATCAGCACACCTTTTACGTGTTTCAATCTTTAAGTTATATAATGCAATGCTGATATGTTTTCTTGTTTTTAGCTTGCTGATCTCCCCGAGTCGGAGCTTGCTCCACTCGAAGGATATCCTCCTGAGTTTTCTCAGGAGACTGAAGTGGTCCCACTGCCGGACCTTGCGCTCAAGAAGCGCAAAGCCCCGACAGTGGCTGTTGGCACAAAGGAAGTGCCCGTTGTGAAGAAGTAACTTTCATTCACAATTTCCGCCTTTGTACCTTTCTCGAATTTCTTTCTGAGATGTAATGTTTTCGACTTTACTACATTCTCAGAGCAAAGCCTCTCAGCAAGGGTAAGGGGAAGGGGATTCCTGCGAAGCCCCTGCGACAAATGAAGCTTTCCATAGCTTCTCCTGCCACGGCTCCTCCAACTCCTGCCCCTCAACCTTCTGTAACACCGGCAATTATTCCGTCTCCGGTTGTTGCAGAAGATCCGGCTCCTCCAACGGCGCCTGTGATCCTTGGATCGCACACTGACGTCATCGTGGGTGCGTCAGCTAAAGATAAGGGTGAACCCTCTTCGTGTAATGACCCCTCGGCTGAAGTCTTCACCGACAACCTCCTCAGCAACCCCGGACTTGCCAAGTTTGGCTTATCTCGGAAGTCCACAGAGGAGATCCAGCGGCTGACCAGGCAAGCCCTGGACAAAAGCCATCTTTCCCCCGAAGAGGAAGCGCAAGAAGCAGAGGACGTCAAGTTCTCTGACCTTCTCGCCCAAGTCCGCCTTCACGACGAGAGGATCAGGACTGGCGAGCTTCCAACAACCCCAGTAATTCCTCTTACTCTCGCCGAGAAGGTGGCAGCTGATGTGAACGCGGGATTAGACAAACTCACCCGCGAACAATATGTAAGTCGAAATTCCAACTCTTGTTTTTTACCTTATGTTATATCATATCCTCTAGCCCCCAAGCATGAAGTAGGATATAGAAATCCGGATTTATGCGTTCATTAGGATGCCAAAGAACGAACTAGTGTAGCCCCCAAGGCTCGTGATGATATTTAGCAAAAAATGTTAGCCCGAGTCTTAAGTAGCTTTCTGACTTTGGGTATTCTGACTTACAGAAAGTATGTTCCTATAACCAGGAATTGTTAAAAAATGTCTGTGATAAGTGGAGAGAGATCAAAGCTCTCCGGCTTAAAAATGCTGAGCTCAAGGTAGCCAAGGATGAAGCCGAAGGTAAACATTTCGAGATTCAAACCTTGTCTTTTGCGTTTTTCAATGTTGAATTTTTCTGAACTGTTGTTCTTTTTGACTTACAGCGTTGCTGAAACAATCCATCGCTATGATTGAAGAGGCCGAGAACCTCAAAACCTTAGTGGTGGAGAAGAAGGGACTTCGCCAAGAGCTGGATAAGCTCAAGGCGGATCATGAAAGGAGCATAGCTCAAGTCCTCGAGTCCTCCTCCATGGCCACTGAAGAGCGCGATCTCAAGATTGCCGCGCAAGATAAGGTTATCTCGGACCTCAAGAATGAGGTTGGCAGAGAAAAGGATATCTCCCAGGCACTCCAGGCTGAACTCCAGAGTCTCTGGGAGGAGAAAGCCAAGATTGACGACGTCATTCTTGGTATGTTCCATCTATCTGACTTATCATTTCTTCGACTTTCATCAATGTCGGTTTTTTCATATCCTTGTTTTGTGTATAGGTCCTCTGAACTTGACGGACTCCTCCTCGTCCGAACCCCGCACTCACCGGCTTACCCAAGTCGGTGATCTTCTTCATGACTACCACCAGTCCCTTGAGGACATTGGCGAGTCGCTCAGGATTCCGGACATGCCAAGCATGTCGGACTTCCAGGTGCGGGAGAAGGCCAAGGAGATGCCGCAGCTCGTTCGGGACTGTAACATGTCCTACGCGCGGACTGCTGCACAGAACGCTCTCACCATGGTCATGAGCCACCATGGAAACATGGAGATATGGCAAGTGACCAAAGGGTACTGCAAAGTAGACGAAGACGGCCAGGAGCAGGACCTTCAAGCTATCATGCACTCTTGCGCCGGATATGGGTGCCACGTAGCTGACCTGACCAGCTACAAGGTGCCCTTCATCACCCGCGTGGATACTCCGCCACCTCCTCCAGAAGACGCCGAAGAAGTTTCCGACGATGAACGGACCACCTCGGATCCGGACATCTCGGCACGATATCAAGGCGGAGTAACCAGCGATCCGACAGTTCCTTCATCTCCTCCTGCATCATAGATCAAAAAACTATGTATTATTCTGGAAAGGCATGATGCGTTTTGTAAATATTAAGTACTATGACTTTTGTTAGTGCTAAGTTTTTTATCTATTCAGCACTTTTGTCTTAGACTATTTGCGTGCCTAAAATGTTTTCATAAGCACCTAGAATTTTCCGCCTCTACTTATCGTTTATCTGGCTTTCCGCCTCGTCCCTTTCGTGAGCCAGCTAAACCTTCAGCCGGAAACTTTGCCGAGCAATGGAGCTCAATTGCTAAACCAGTTTAAACTCAGAAACAAAGCCGGCTTCCAGTACCAACAATTCACTACGCGGAAGATACCCGCATCCAGCAATCAGACAAATAACCCAAGTAAAGTCTTGAATTTTCTTAGAGTTATATCCCAAGGTAGCAGTTTTAGAATCGGAAATCTAAACTAGAACGAACATGAGCATAAAGTACTTTCAAGCATTCTGGTATTTTGGACTATGACATGATCATTAGGAAATAAGATGGTAAAAACTTCTCAGGAAAACTTTGAGGTAACCAAAACTTTTATTTCTCACAGACAATGTACATATGTATGATTACAAAGAAAGATAAAACTATGAATAAAAGGGATGTAGCTGAGCAATATTCCACGGTCTGTCTAATTCATCCGGATTTGTACTGCCTCCAGCTCTCTTTCTCTTCTTAGTAGCAGGTCTTTCTTTGACTGGCCTCATGTCAGTTAAGTAGTATGACCCATTGTGCAATACTCGACTAACTAAAAAGGGTCCTTCCCATATTGGGGAAAGTTTGTGCTTTCTTTGTTGCACAAGCCGGAGAACCAAATCACCTTTGTTGAAAGATCTAGTTCGGACTCTCTGGCTATGATACTTGCGTAACTTCTGCTGATAGGCTGTAGATCTCCTTTCAGCAACGACGCGAATTTCTTCGACTAAGTAGAGATCATTTGTTGAGAAATCTCGGCATCCTCTTCGATATACGCGGCCACTCTAGGAGAAGTATGAATCAAATCACTAGGAAGAGTTGCTTCTGCGCCATAGACCAAGAAGAAAGGTGTATATCCTGTTGACCTGTTCGAAGTTGTTTGCAAACTCCAAATTACAGAGGGTAGTTCCTCTGCCCAAGCCCCCGCAGCACCTCTTAGTGGTGCTTCGAGTCTTGGTTTCAAGCCTTGTAGAATTAAACCATTTGCTCTTTCGACTTGTCCGTTAGCCTGTGGATGTGCGACTGACGCAATGTCAAGCCGGATATTTTGCTCGTCGCAGAATTCAGCCAACTCTCCCATGGAAAAGTTACTCCCGTTGTCCGTGATAATGCTATGCGGATAACCATACCAGATTATAACATCCTCGACAAATCTTTTGGCTGTTGCTCCATCACAACTAGTGACAGGTTTAGCCTCGATCCATTTCGTGAATTTATCCACCATTACTAAGAGGTGAGTAAATCCACTTGGAGCTCGTTTAAAAGGTCCTACCATACCAAGCCCCCAGACCGCAAAAGGCCATGTTATAGGTATTGTTCGCAACTGATCAGCCGGAACACGAGCTTGCTTGGCGTACTTTGGGCAGCCTTTGCATGTCTTGACTAATCGTTCGGCATCTGCCTGAGCTGTAAGCCAGAAAAAAGATGTCGAAAAGCTTTTGCCACTAAAGATTTGGCTGTAGCGTGATGACCACACTCGCCTTCGTGGATTTCTCTTAAGATTTCCACTCCTTCTTCCGGAGATACACAGCGCTGAAAACCCCCAGAAACACTCCGTTTATGGAGCTCACCTTTAACAATAGTATAGGCTTTTGCTCGTCGGATAATCTGCCGGCTCAGCACCTCGTCTTCGGGTAATTTTCCATCTACCAAGTAATCAAGGTAGGGTTGAGTCCAGCTGGGAATTATAGCCAGAACTACTATTAAAGGTGAGTCGGATTTGGTTGGATATTCCTCATCTACTCCCTTTATCGAGGGAACTTTGAGGTGCTCTAAAAATGCGCCATCCGGAACCTCTTTCCGCGCAGAGCCTATTCGAGATAGTGCATCTGCTTCCTCGTTTTCTGCTCGAGGGATGTGTTGAACTTCAAACCCCTCGAACGATTTAGATAGATCATCCACGACAGCCTTATATGCTGCCATGTGCTTATTTGCATTACAAATATCCGAGACTTGCTGAGCAACAAGATGCGAATCTCCGTAACACATCAAACGTCGGATGCCAATATCCTTAGCAATTTGGATTCCATGCAGTAGTGCTTCATACTCGGCAATGTTGTTTGTCACTGTGAAGTGGATCTGCAACACGTATAAAAGTTTATCTCCTTGGGGTGATTTGAGCACCACGCCAGCCCCCGAGCCCCCTCGAGCCTTGGACCCGTCGAAAAAGAGGGTCCAATATTCCGACTCAGGGAGGACCATGTTCTCCTTGGTCTCTGTCCAATCAGTGACAAAGTCGGCAAGGATCTGGGATTTGATTGCTGTCCGAGGTTTGTACTCAATGTCGAAAGCTGCAAGCTCTATACCCCATTTAGCGACACGTCCTGTGGCATCGCTATTGTTGATTATATCTCGCATGGGAGCTTTGCTCACCACGGTAATTGGATGCACCTGAAAATAGTGTCATAACTTACGTGATGCTAGAAAAACACCGTAAGCCAACTTTTGATAATGCGGATATCGCTATTTTGATTCTGTCAGGACCTCGCTGACAAAGTATGTCAGACGCTGCACTAGGTGCTCCTGATTTTGTTCTGGTCTCTCCACCACCATAAATATACTAACAACCCTATTTGTCGCAACAATGTAAAGCAACATCGGTTCCTGAGGTTCCGGCGCTGCCAGGATAGGAGCAGATGAGAGTACTTTCTTCAGGTCTTGTAGTGCAGCTTCAGCTTCGTCAGTCCAGACAAAATCCTTGGTCTTCTTCAGGAGTTTGTATAATGGTGCGGCTCTTTCAGCAAGACGGCTTACAAATCGACTGACCGCAGCAATGCAACCAGTTAATCTTTGTACGTCCTTCAGGCGAGTTGGCCTGGAAATATTGAGAATAGCCTTGATCTTGTCACGGTTCACCTCTATGCCTCGTTGAGACACGATAAAACCTAACAATTTTCCGGCTGGTATTCCAAATAAGCATTTCTTCGGTTTAAGCATGATGTTGTATTTTCGTAAATTGGCGAACGTCTCCTCTAAGTTGGAAATCAATGTTTCCTTCTTTTTAGACATGACCACGATATCATCCACGTATGCATGTACATTGCGTTCGAGTTGATCATGGAGGCAACGATGCATCGTGCGCTAGTACGTAGCTCCTGCGTTCTTCAGCCCAAAGGGCATCATAACATAATAGAAGGTTCTGAAAGGGGTTATGAATGAATTCTTGATTTTGTCAGATTCTGTCATTCGGATTTGGTGATAACCGGAATATGCGTCGAGAAAACAGAGGAGTTCCGAGCCTGCCGTAGAATCCATAACTTGATCAATTCTAGGCAGAGCGAACGGATCTTTTGGACAAACCTTGTTCAAGGCAGTATAATCAACACACATCCTTAAATAAGTGGTATCCTTTTTAGGCACCATTACAGGGTTGGCTGACCAATCAGTATGGATGACCTCTTCTATGAATCCGGCTAACTCGAGCCGCGCTAGTTCCTTAGCTATTGCCTTACACTTTTCATCACCAAACCGTCGTAAGGACTGTTTGACAGGTTTAGCGTTCGGGTTTACATTTAGAGAGTGCTCGGCAAGTTCTCTAGGTACTCCGGTCATGTCAGATGGCTGCCATGTGAAGATATCTTGATTTGCTCGGAGGAACTTGATGAGCGCGCTTTCCTATACACTACTTAGGCCTGCGCCTATCTGGGTCACCTAGGAGGGGTCATCATCCTTCAATGGCGTCGTCTTCGTCTCTTCTAATGCCTTGAACTCCGGATTTGGCTTTGTCACCTCCTTCTTCATCGCGGGCATCTCGGACGGATCTATGCTCTTCTTGATCTCCTGGTACTCCTGAGCGTGTAGCACGGCTTCGGCAAAGGCGACATTTCCATCCTCGCACTCTCGCACTTTCTTCGGGTCTCCCCTGATGGTGATCACGCCGTTGGGACCTGTAATTTTCATCATATTGTAAATGTAACACGGACGAGCCATAAAAGCCCAGTAAGCCGGACGTCCGAATATAGCGTGGTATGCGCTCTTGAACGGGACCACTTCGAAGGAAAGTGCCTCCGTTCGATAATTTTTTGGTGTTCCAAAAGTAACATCCAAAGTGATCTCTCCCAGGGAGTTAGCTTGTCTTCCTGGGACAACTCCGTGAAAAATCACAGAGCTATGGTTAGGCTGTGTTTCCGAGATCTTCATCCGGCGTAGTGTTTCCACATAGAGAATATTGATGCTGCTACCACCATCCATGAGGGTCTTGGAGAAACCATAACCGTCAATAAGTGGATTGACAATTAAGGCGTATTTTCCTCGCCTGTGTAGTTTAGGCGGATGACCAGCGCGGTCAAACATTATTGCCACTTCAGACTAGTCCAGATACTGAGGGACAGCTGGAACTGTTGCGTTGAGCTCGTGGAGAACTGCTTTCTTGACCTTTGCTGGTTGAGATCCGAGGAAGGTGACGTAAGTGTCCTTCTTGGTAGGAAAAGTTTTCTTCCCTTCCGATTTGGGATTTGAAGCGTCGGCTTCCTCCATGTCGGAATCTTCCTTGGTCTCTTTGTCTTTTTCGGGGTTTTTCTTTCCCTTCTTCCGCTTAGCTTTGTAGCCCGTGGTATCATCTTTCTTGATGTCGTCGTTAAAATGACATTCAGCGTTGGTGTGGGACGAGCCCCCATTGGCGTCCAAGTGATGCACACATGGGTTATTGGCGATGTCGGCCCAAGTGTAGGTTTTGCCTGGTTGTTGCTCTCCTCTTCCTTGGACCCTTGATGTCCCACGGCCATGCCCGCGGCCTCCGCCATGTCCTTCTCATCCTCTAGACCCGGAAACAGTAGTGACTACTGCCGTCTCCGCGTTCGGTTTTTCTTCCGAAGTGTTTTTGCGCTTCTGAGCCTGTTGCTTTGTCTTTGCTGACTGAGGTACGGCCAAGACGTTGAGTAATCCCTCTGCGTCGTCGTCAGCATCTGCATACTTGCTCGCTGTTTCTATCATCTCTCCCAGATCAGTAACCTTGTCACACTTCAAGCGATGGCGCAGTAAACCAATTAGGAGACCTGCAATGAAAGCTTCAATCGCAGTTCTTGGTGTCAATCCATCGTCCGAGATAATCTCAGCAAGTTTCTCCGGCTTTCTGGGTGCAACGCTGTAGGTCTCCAACCGTACAGGGCCTCCGATATGTGCCTTCGAAATTCCGAAAGAACGCACTTTGTAAATCGTACCAGTTGTGGATGGTGTTCGCCGGAAGTTCATTGAGCCATGCTCGTGCTGTCTTCCACAACATAAGAGGGAGATATCGGGTTGCGACCAGGCTGTTTCCGCCTTTGGCGATGCAGCAAGCTTGGAAGAAGTCCTGTAACCAGGTGTCTGGCCGAGCAATGCCGTCGTAGGCTTGAATATGTCTTGAGATAGCAAATCCTTCCAGGAATTTTGTAGCTCTGATGCGTGGTCCGAAGCACTTTGGGCCCACGTACATGTCATTATTTTCGTAGCGCCGAGCCTCTATGTTGGAGTTGATCCTGTGCCTTGCATCGTTCGGGGATAGGGATCGTCCCGAATATCGGCTGTGGCTGCGGTGCCTTGGAGCCGGACTTCGGCTTCTGCCACCACCTCCTCCGCCATGTCATCCTCCTTGACCTCCTTGGGGGCCGTTCTGATAACTGTGCTGTGGACAGGGTGGTGTAGCTGGGTTGTTTCCGGCTGATCGCCGGCCTCCGTCCGGAGCGTCATTATTCCGGTTCCAGGGAGGTTCTTGACTATGACGAGCCCCCTGCCGGTTTGTGCCAGCGTGGTTTCCGTCGTTCCTTCGTCCGTCGTTCCCACCATGGTGAGGCTCAGCCGGACGGTGTTCATGTCTAGGAGGTGGCATTTTCTGACGATCCTCCTCCTGACGTTTCTCTTTATCTTCTCCTTTTCGGGGAGGATTCCTCAGAATCAGTGCAGTGATCGCGTCTTTCTCGGCTGCTGGAGCGACGTTGCTCTAGTTATGTGTAGTTCTGTGGTGCTGTCCTGACGATCCGGTTCTTGAATAATTGTCTTCCCTGCATTCGGGGTGACGATGTTGCGCCCGTTCGTAGTGAGATCTTACGTCAGCCCATGCCGGATCTGTGCGACATTGCTCAGAATCCAAGACCAGCTTTTGACTTTCCGACAGGGCAAGCTTTTGCTGTTCCAGTACCTTATTGAGTAGCTTGATACCCAAACGTATCTCCTCTGGTTCTGGATTAGTCGATAGAATTTCGCGAGCTGCCACGGTATTTTGCACCGGTGTTGGGTAAACCCAATCTCCATTGCTGTCCTTCCGTGGCTTTCCCATCTCATCTCCAAAAAGGACAGCACGGACACGTGGGAATTGGTTGTCATCTATGTGACGCTTCCGTGTCTTTTGATGTAGACGGGACATATACTCCTTGTTTGAAATGCGCTTCTTCTCCACCTCGATGTTTTTGGCTTCATCAAGGAGTTGTTGACGACGCGCTTCTAGGGCTTGGGCCCTTTCGTCTAGCTCATCTGCAGTAAGTTCTGCAACTGTAGGGATAGGTGTGAGTAATGCGGCATCGATGAGTTTACGTGCACCTTCAGTGATCACGTGTCCATCCACCGATGATTCTTTTTTCGTCTCGTCTGGGATAAGTGCCCCATCCGAGTCTTCCTCGTATTCCTCGGCAATCACCTCCTCTGTCAGAGGGTCTTTTGCCAGGGTCTTGTTCTTCCTGTTCTTCTTCTTTGCCTTCTTGGCAGCGCCGGTAGCAAAGACGGCTTTGGGTCTGTTTCCTGGAGTCAAGCTCTGATCGGTACTTTCGGACATCTGGAGTTCGAGATTGTCTCCGACTTCCATATCATCCTGCGCTTTGGGAGAGTGTTCCCCGGATCCTTCGTCCATGGCTTCTCCATCTTCTGCAGCTTTAGAGTTGTACTCCTCGTCATATTCCGCGGAGAACTTTTGGAAATCTGCTGACGTCATGGACTCATCCGAGGATGCGGGAACGTCGGCGTTTGTTCCAATTGCCTCCAGCACCAAGTCGGTGTTTTCTCCAGCATCGGCAGAGCCGGATCCGGATCCAACATAGCCGACGAAGTGTGATGCGTGCTTCCTGAGGTACTTGTGGTTTTCGCGATCAGCCATATCGAAACTTTTAATGGTTTTGAGGATTGCTTCTGCGCTAGCGCCTTGCAGTATCAAACATCTTAGTGTGTACCTGAGGAAAGGCCTGTCTGTCCCGACATCGTCAGAGTCGGAATCAGTGTCGCTGATGTGCTCCTCCTGGATTTCGACTTCCATGGGTGGGTCGATCTGGGATCCAGCTTCTCCAGGGAGATCCACTCCAGATTCGACTTGGACCGTAAGGTCTTCTTCAGGCTCGGATTTCTCCACCATCTCCGCAACTGGTGCGGGCTGGGTGGGATTAGGGTTTTCTGATATGTGGAACTCTGTCGCCTCCGCGGACAAAGGCGACCCAGAAGATTCTTCTGCCTCTATCATCACCGCTGGGGTGGGTTGGGCAGGTTTAGCAAAACTGATGTAAACATCGATCTCGCCAAAAGACATGATAGTATAGGCAGTCACGGCCTCCCTTGCCGGAATCCAAGTCTCGTCGAGAACGATGACAGGGACGTCGCTGGCGTAGAGGATGCGACCGACGGCGATGGTCTCGCCAATTCCGATTCTTGCAGATTCCGCTCGGAACGCAGATCCGAAGCTCACTTGCCCCACGGTGGGCACCAACTATCGTCGGTTTGAGGACAAGTACACCATGAGGGGGTCCTCGAGGCGTGCGGGAGAGAGGGGTGTGAGACGTACGGTGTTCCGGGACGGTGAGCACACAAGTTTACCCAGGTTCGAATCCGCCGGCTTTGGACGGACCCTGCTCCTGCTAGCAATCCAGTAATACGGCAGAGCCAGAATAAGGGTTACAAGGGTTTCGCCTGTGCCAGTTGATATTGTAGACTATTGAGGTGTGTCTGGTCTGCCCTAAAGGCTCTCCCTAGGACGGCTTATATAGATATCCGGCCTAGGGTTTACAGGAGAGATCAATCTGGCTACGACTAAGAGTTGGTTACAGAGTACATCTTGAACTACAAGTAACATTATGGCCCTAAGTCGTTAAGTCTTCTGGGCCTTCCCGTAGTCGGATTAGACTCTGTCTTCTCTCTCTAATTGGGCCGCCCGTGAAGCAAAGCTCTAACCCGAAGTGGGCCACCCTGGTCAGTGAGGATCTGTGAGGATACCCGGAAAGTATATCCCCAACACCACCATCAAGCTGGACTTCATCGGGATCATCATCATCATCATCTCCACCAGCACCATCATCACCACTCCATACCGCTATAACAATTGGTTTGAATCTTGTATAGTTCTTAGGGGAAACTTTCCTGGTGTTGATTACTTGTTGTAGTTGATGCTATTGAGTAGATTGGAACCATTGAATTATTTTTATGTTTAGATTGTTACTTATCATTATATCATCTCTGATCTTGATCCATATGATGTCTTGTGAGTAGTTCGTTTAGTCCTCGAGGACATGGGAGAAGTCATGTTGTTAGTAGTGGACTTGTGTTGAGAAAGATTCAATAGTTTGTTATTTAAGTTGTGGTGTTATTTTTCTATTGGTGTCATGTGAACGTCGACTACATGACACTTCACCTTTATAGGCCTAAGGGAATGAATTGTGTATTTGTCTACTAATCGTAGGGGTTGCCGGAGTGACAGAAACCTGAACCCCCGTTAGGAAACCTTTGCACAAGGGATGTCAGGATCTTAGAGTTTAAAGCTATGGTTAGGTTTCTATCTTCATTACTTTCTTGTACTTGCGTATACTTGCAAGGGGTATAATCACAAGTATGTATTAGTCCTAGGAAGGTCAGTACATTAGAACAGGTTCACCCACACAACACTTGTCAAACTAAAGAAGATTAATCAACTATATGAAGCGAAAGCACTTGACGATATTCCCATGAGTCCTCGAGAACGTTTGGTCATCTTAAGTAATACAACCGGCTTGTCCTTTGCTAAAGAAAGGATTGGGGCACTTCCTGCATCTATTATTATTGTCTTTTATTTACTCGCACTTTATTTATCTGCATTATCAAAAACAACTAAAAATCTGTTTGCTAAGTATTTACAGAGAATTCCTGCCACTTGTCAACACCTTCTGCTCCTCGTTGGGTTCGACTTACCGAAAATTCTACGATACACCCCCTATACTTGTGGGTCATCACGCGGCTGGAGGAAGACAAAGACTGGAAAGCGAATGCGAGTAAAAGAGAAATAAATTGACTACGGTGGAAATATATAGACCTCGCGCCAAGATTCGTGTAAAGAGATCTAATGGACGAAATGTTGCCGCCGTGGAAGTGTACGTGCGCGGTAATTTTGCCACGTCCTCCGTCTTTGCTGCTTTGTTGTTTCGGATTTCACGCGCATGAAAATAGGTGATGATTAATTCTCTGTTTCTGTGAGTTTCGAGGTAGAGTAGGTTGTACCCTACGTCATTCTCCTGATAGTTGCAGTGAAGGGTCACGTCCGAAGATTCCATCAAAGGCGGGGACTGTCTGACTCTGAAACAAAGACTCAAGGAATCTCTGGTTACATTTCGATGTCGGAGAGGATTGCAGAGTTCTTTGGGAGAACTTTGATATATTGCTTGATGAATTGTCGGCATCACTTAGACGGGATATTCGGAGATCAACGAGCAAGACGGTGCAGGATTTCAAAGTCCTCTGGGGGCTACTATTGGGGATATGCTATATGAGTATCCTCATAGCATGTCACCAATCCGCCTAACCCGGGTGACCCACAGTTGGTAGCAAGGCCTATGGCCTACTGGGCATCCCAGTTAGACGAATCCTGAAGGGAGGCCCATGCCAGATAAAGGAAGGCTACACAGGAGTCACCGATATACTCGAAACCTTGGAGTACAAGACACGAAAGACTAGTTCATATTAGTGTAGGACTCTTTACCTTGTCCGGCAAAGACCTTTCCCTATAACCCTAGGTCTTGGCGCCTTTATAAGCCAGCCTGCGGGAGCCTTTAGGGCACGATTCATAACACCTCGCACAACGAACATATCTCTGTAAATCGGTGTATTGACATTATAGTGATTTATATCAGGAGTAGAGTTCGGCCACCGTTGTGGGACTTGAACCTGGGTGAGCTGTGTTACCTCGTACCCGCCAACTCTCCGTCTTACCCCACATATCTAAACACGCACTGTGTGGACCCCTCCATGGCGTACTCATCGGCAATACCACGACAGGAGCCCTAGATATGGCCTTTGGCTTGCGACGGCGCCAGGGCCATCTAATCCTCGTCGTCGGAGATGAGATCGATGTATGGCGAGGGCATCCAGAGGTTCGGGGGGGAGGGGCTACGCACCCACTAGCGACGGCTGGTCGATCACCTTCGCGGGGCACGTTGGCCACTTGGGTTGATGAGGTGGCGGTGGCACCAGAATAGCCAGCTCCATCATGTGCCGGGGAGCTACCGCCGACACCCACGCCAATAGTAGCGTGGGAGGAGGCAGGGAGGCATTTGTCTCCATGACCATCCCGTCATTAGAGGACGAGAAGTGAGGCATGCCCTCGTAGAACTGCCAGGGCTAGAGCTCGCCGCGAAACGCAGACACGCGCAACGCCTTGTGGCCCACGCCAGGAACTTCTTCTAGTACTTTGTTCTGGTAGGCACTCCCCCACCGGACAACCTGGGGGAGCTTGGCGATACGGCGGTGCATCTCCGCCCATAGGGCCTTCCCCTTCTTCAGTGCGGGCGACACCAACACTCTCTCCAGGTTGAGTTGCTAGTCGGTGGGGAGGGAGACATCATGGTGGTCGATGACGTCCCCCTGCCGCCAACGCCGCTCGCACTTCGCCATCCAAAAGTAGCAGCAGCCGCGCTGGCACTCATCGTCATGGTTATCGTTCCCGTGTGCCGTAGGACCGACAAAATCTTGCAACCTTGGCGACGGTGACACACCGCGGAGGAAGGGCGGCATTTGCGGTGGAGTGGGCGACTGTCACCGTCGTCTCCTGCGCGACCCACAGCCGCAAGCCTTGCCATCATTCTTCGTCTTCTTGAGCCATGAAGGCATCTTCATTGTTGGTGGCGACGGCGATGGGGGAGATTTTCTTGGCAATGGCTGGGGTGGAGAGTGCGGCCACCACGGGAGCATGGTCGGTTTCAGTAGCCCTGGCTGCTAGTGCACGCGCAGGTTCTCAATGCAGGCACGGGAATTCGGGCGGCGTCTCGTTAGTCAGCGCCAACTTTGAATGCCATGGTTGCTGCCACCGGTCAGTCTGTTGCAAGCCTGTGTGAGAGTTGATGGCATATGTCTGGGTCAGCTAACATGTGGGCCCGCTGCCATCGGTGCGGAGACGCGATCGGTCTGCCTGCTTCCGTGCCCAACGCATCGGCCATCCAAATTTGGTGGGTGGATGGGTAGCGCCGGACGCGTCGGTCCGTATGGGTTGCACTTGCTGAGGGTGCGCGGCCAACTCGTGTGTCCGGTCGGACCAGTACGGACGCGATCGGACCGTTTGGGTCATGCCGGTGAAGATGGCCTTAGGTCATGCGCTACACAAGATCAATACAAAACATGGCTATTGAGGAGATGAGCTTAAATTATCTTATCCGTCCCTATACCGAAATATTAATCAGAAAACAATAAGGAGAAATACTAAGTAAGTTTGCTTTAGTTTGACACCATGTAAACCGCCTTCGTATCATAACCTAAACTTGAGCCAAACTTGCACACTGCAAAACAATGGAATGACAACAAGTATGGCTCAGTAATCTGAGCCAAAATGTCAATGTATTGTTAATTATTGGTGATGCTCATCGGTAAAAAAAGTGAAGGTGAAAAAATCTTTGCATGTATTAACTCAGGAAATATTTGTGTTTGACCATGTAAGGAATTCTTAAATTGCATGTATTAACAATCCGGTTTTAGAGTTACACTGATTACTCATTTCGAAAAGATGCAGGTTACAAATATTTATCGGACAACCATAAGAGGTCGAAGATAAAGAGCCAACATGTAGTTCACAAATATGTATGAAATGATGAAATATTGTCCATGTCGTGCAGAAAGATAGCAAATTAATTACCTAACCAGTTACACCATACCTGGGCCTTCTTTAGATTTATAGCTTCAAATTTTCTCTTGACACGTACTTGAATCTCTGAATCATAGAACTGAATGGATACTTTCTCAATAGGCCAGCTTCAGTTTCTCCATCTAGCTGTGAGTAAGGGCCCCAACTTTAGAGACACTGTACAATAGTTTTGAATAACTTGCCTGAGATTTGCACTGGTATGATCAGCTAGCAAAAGGAAAATTAAGGAAATTATCAGAACACAAACTGAGCATATTACTATAATATTGATGAGTGTAGCTTCAAGACAAACCAAATTTGTGGCATTAATCGTAATCGACCGATTGATAGAGATTTTTTAAACTCATAATAAAACATTATTATTGTGAACATCCATTCTTTTGAAAAGTTGTAATTATGAGTATTTTGTGAACTTCAAAATACGTGAAGTGCAAGTAAATCACATGTCACTCGTTGTCAGTAGATATACTATATATTGTTCATCTGCTACGTATCTAGTTTCGGGTAGATCAAACTCAATGTTGGGATGAAAAATTACCTGCAAACCCTTGAGACAAAGATATGCGATCTGTGTGCATAACAGGAGTCAGACAGCAGTCACGATACAGCAAATTACAGGTCATACTGTTGTCATCCCGGCTGTATACATAAGAAGATTCCAGCTTCCTGACAACACAAGCTGGCTTTGGACCCCTAGAATCGCGAAGCCACGACACTTCATTCTTTTAGATCTTCAAGATAGATCGACAAAAGGAAGATAAAATATTAATTTCCTAAAGCGAAAAAACCACCTGCTGGAAGGCTAACTTTGTAACTGAATATCACTGAGTTTTGTAGATAGTTATGTTCGCAGTCGTGTTAACACTAAAATATTAGGCCAAATAGTATCCATAGCCATTATTCATGTGAAGCGCCGCATAATACCAGATGAGCCAATGTGGTTAATAGTCAGCTAAAAAAAACATGGATAGAGGATTTTTTGGATAGACTGATTCTTAAATGCGTACACATATAAGACATTGGAAACTGATCACTATCCTTCATATATAAGACATTGGAAACTGATCACTATCCTTCATATTTTACAGTAAATAGCACTAGTGCACACCTCCCCCTCTAACACCGGTTTGGAGGGCCCTCTAACAGCGGTTGTAGAACCGCTGTTGACGGTTCGGTGTTAGAGGGGCCCCCCTTTAACACCGGTTCTTATGGTGGCGCACGTGGGGCTGCCGCATGGCTCAGCCCCCCCCTTTAACACCGGTTCGTAACACTGTGCCGCGGCAGGAAAAAGAGATAAATCTCTGCCGCGATAGGAAAATGGCCTAAATCTCTGCCGAGGTAGAGTTCTGCCCCTGCCCCGTTCTGAGCGTATTTCTGCGGCACGGCGGGGACGGGGAGGGGGGAGGGGGAATCGATCGGGAGCGGTATACACATACATCGTCATCGGTAGATACGAGTACATGAATAATTAAGCAACTATTATTATACACAACATCGTCATTGTGTGGTATCCTCCGTAAACGTTGAAGCATCAAGTACAAGACAAACACGTTCAAGCATATATCCAACGTTCATTTTGGTGGATATCTAAAGAGTTCTCCGCCAGGCGTGACGACCTCATCAAGTATGAACCCCGGCAATTCCTCTTGAATGGCTCGTATGCGGTCAAATGGTAGGAGTTGGTCCCGCATCCGTTCGATCTGAATATATATGAAGAATGGGGTCAATATATATATAAGAATAAAACTCAACACAATTGATGGTAATAAAATAATGTTGTGTACTTTGTTTACTTACTCTAAGTTGTTCTAGTGCGGCTTGGCCCGTCGCACATATCGTGTTGCGAATGAACTCGCAAACATAGTACCCACATAAGTTATTGCCATGTCCCTGATGCGCGCACTTTACGAGAATAGAGAGTTCAATCAAAATAATAATCAATAAAGCATGAAATAATGGAATTGGAAGCAGAATCAAAGAGATACGCAGACCTAGCTAGCTAGTATTACTTACATTTTGGTCTACAAATTTTAGTTCTTCTGACCATTCACCCACGACCCTGCCCGTGAACCTTTTCCAAACCCTGTCCGGCAAAGAAAATGGATAAAGGAGTAATTAATTACTTGTTGTCACGAAAGTTGCTGATCTAGTGCGATAATATGATTGAAATTACCTCTGGAGCATCTCTCTAAAGTCTGCCCATAGCTCTTTTTCTTTTCGTAACGAGTCCATGACAAGGACTTTTCCTGAGTCAGGTTGAATGACTAGCAGAATAAAGTGGAACCTACGCACTCATAACTCATCATCAGTTACACTTAACATCGAGTAAGCCGAAACAGAATGTGTACAAGAGAGGGTAACAGTACTCACGAGAAGTTGTAAGGCAATAGTATTTCCCTTTTGGTTTGTTGTCTCAGTAAAGACCTTAGCAATAAATCTTCTGTTTGCCCGTGTTTGGTTCTTACCACTTCATGAACTCTATTTGGGTCAACGAACCCAATGTCAAAAGGTCCTCCTTTCATGAATTCCATAACCTTTTTCCTGCATAATAGTATATACATATATGGTGAGAATATATATATACATGAAATTAATGAAGTGAATGAGATGAGATAAAAAATACAGAAATAGTACTTACACACAATAAAGGCTGATGGCAGCTTTGTCGAGTTCCTTCTGATTGAATAGAAAATGCAAGTCTTGAATGTTGAAGTCGATCTCGTCGTCTTCGCACAATAAAATCTCATCTCTTATATGCGCCGTGATCCATTCTTCCTTTCTCGTCTTGCAGAAATCAAGGTACCACTTGTGCAATCTTCGCATCTTTGTTAATAGATTCTTGAGCTCCTCTTTCTTGACGAGATTCTTCCCATACTTCCATGGCTGTATGGGGTTGGCATCGCATTTGGGCAAGTTGTCTCCCATGATGTTCAAGTATGCAATGTAAGTCATCCCCATCTCATTGGCCTTTCTTTGTAGCTCTGCCTCGTAATCATTTACGGGAGGAGCGTCCCGTGTGTCGAACACTTGGAACGGGGCGCATGATTGGTTTTCCTACTCTCCGAGCATGGGAACTGTTTTCTGGGGTGCCGCACAACTGCTACTTTCAGTCTCCCTGCGGCGCCTTGCATCCTCCTTTGGAAAAATAATATCTATCCATTCATGTAAAAACATTTTAGAAAAATATGAATAATATATCATAATTTTCAGAAAAATAATATATCTATCCATTTTGTAAAAATATGAATAATATATCATAATTTTCAGAAAAATAATATCTATCCATTCATGTAAAAACATTTTATATTTACTTTAGATGAAAATTTTCAAAATGATTAAAACACTTACATATAAATTTTGATTATTCAATTCAAACAAAAATAAATTGTGAAATCCTAAAACTTTGAAAATAAGAAATATTAAGCATCTAAAAAGGAATCTAACCCTATTTTATTAGAGCAAATCATATTTTATTTTGTATTAACATTTTTGAATTAATTGGATATTTAAATGTCGCATCTTTTGTATACACTTGAATCTGACAAAGCCTCGCTCAACTTGCATTGGATTTTTTATAAATGCGCCCCTCCCCCCTTTAACACCGGTTCGTGGCTGGAACCGGTGTTAAAGGGGGGGGCATTTATTTCATGCATTAAAGGGGTGGGGGCATTTATAATTCAAAAAATAGGATATGAATTTAGAAAATTCATATCTTATTCATTTCAACTCAGAAAAATATGAATAATATATCATAATTTTCAGAAAAATAATATCTATCCTTTCATGTAAAAACATTTTATATTTACTTTAGATGAAAATTTTCAAAATGATTAAAACACTTACATATAAATTTTGATTATTCAATTCAAACAAAAATAAATTGTGAAATCCTAAAACTTTGAAAATAAGAAATATTAAGCATCTAAAAAGGAATCTAACCCTATTTTATTAGAGCAAATCATATTTTATTTTGTATTAACATTTTTGAATTAATTGGATATTTAAATGTCGCATCTTTTGTATACACTTGAATCTGACAAAGCCTCGCTCAACTTGCATTGGATTTTTGATAAAATAGCATATTGTGAACCTAAAAATGATGTTTGTAAAAAATCATGAGCATCGTATCATGTACCTGTAGTTCATATCTGACCCACTTCCTCCCGATTCGGCAGGAATTTGTCTTTTTCACTAGAGGTGGACGGAAAGGTTTCAGATCGCCCTGTTGGTACATTGTCCATATAAGGTGGTCTAGTATTTTTGTAAAATGTGGTGGTGGTTTTTTGAATTAGCCATTTGGTGGTTGCTTCACAAAACCGTCTGTTTTTTATGCTCGGAAAATGGAAAATGCCTTTTTGGTGCGATAAAAAGGAAAACTTCCTCTTGCAACATTGTTTGCCATGCCATGATGCACATGTATGCACAATATGGCCATATTATCATAAACTATGCCTTGATTCTAGCCATAACATTAGTCATTTGACCCGAAAGCCAAGAAACCTCGAATGAGATAGGTCATTTTGTGAAGGAGATAGAACTGGAATTAAAATACAGAATGCAACTAATAGTAAGTTACATAAAGCACGACTGAAAATTAAGATACATAAAAGAACTGAAAATTAAGATACATGGCCAAATTAAGTAACAATCGGCCGAACTTGTTTCGGAATGTTGGAGTGATTCATTCATGCTCCTGCCTACACCTATAATACTCGCCACTGTAGTTGTCGTACTCGCCGCCGCCGTCATCGCTGTTGTCATCGGGGTCGCCGTAATTGATCCTTGAAGGCTGAGTATGCGTGGGCTGGACTTGAGGGTAGCGTAGACGGGGGTTAGAGTCGGCGGTAGTGTCATAGGCCATGACGCTCTGGAGAGTCCGACCGCGCCACCACGTTGAAGTTCGGAGGAGGTGGGCCGTCTTCCTCGTGCCTGGCGAGTGCCCTCTCACGCCGATCCACGAAGAAGGCTTCCCAAGTAGGGAAATAGTCAGGATGCCATCTGGGATTCCTCCGCTGCTCCGGCGTGAGCTCGAAGTAGTAGTGGTTCGTGATGGCCATCCGCCGCACCACACCTAGAGGGACAGGAGGAACCGGCACGCCTCCGGCGCTCAGCATCCAGCCGACGGGGACACAGTAGCCCGACAGGCAGGGGTAGTTCGAGGCGCAAAGCGCCGCCGCCTCCCTGGGGGTTAGTGCTACGGTGTAAGCCATGGGAAAGAGTGATGAGGTTGCAGATATGAGTCTAGAGATGTGCAATGACAATGGAGGCCAACCCTACATATATATATAGTGAAGAACTGGCGGGAAGAACTGGAAGGAAGAGCTGGCGGGAAAAAATGGCGGGAAGAAAAATGGCGGGAAGAAAAATGGCGGGAAAAAATGGCGGGAAGAAAAATGGAGGGAAGAAATAGAAGGAAGAAAAATGGCTCATTTAATACATATACTGTTAACAGAAGAAATATGACATTGATTTCCATGTTGAGATACATATGTGTGCCAAAAATGGCTCAATTAATACATATAGTCAATCTTATGATCGCGTCGGCCGTAACCATGGAGTATCAACAGCGTTTAACAGGATGGTTGGGTCAGTCTTCACTCTGAAGAGCAGAATTTCATCAAACTTATTATAATCTTCTGACATGTCTGTCTTGTCCTCCACTCCCACGATGTTTCTTTTCCCTGAAAGAACTATGTGACGCTTTGGCTCATCGTGTGATGTATCTGTTTGCTTATTTTTTCTTTTTTTTCGGTTTGGTAGACATGTCCTTCATATAGAAAACCTGAGCCACATCATTGGCTAAGACGAATGGTTCGTCTAAGTTCTTGTCTACCTTCATAAGATTGTTGAGATCCACCGTTGTCATTCCGTACTTCTTGTCTACCTCAACCCCCCCTCCTGTTAGCTTGACCCATTTGCATCGAAACAAGGGGACCTTAAAATTAGGTCCATAGTCAAGTTCCCATATCTCCTCTATGAACCCATAATACGTGGTCTTTTTCCCATTGTCTTCTGCTGCATCGAAGCGGACACCACTATTTTCGTTGGTGCTCTTTTTATCTTGGCCTATCGTGTAAAATGTATTCCCATTTATCTCGTACCCTTGGAAAGTACATACAGTCGAAGATGGTGTCCTGGCCAACAAGTACAGCTGATCCCCAACAGTGGTGTTATTCGTGAGAAGTCTTTGCAGCCAGCCGCCAAAACTCGCCATGTGTTCACTTATAATCCATTCATCAGACTGCCCGGGGTGTTTGAGGCGTATTAAATTCTTGTGTTCATTGATATACGGGGCAACCAAGATAGATCTTTGTAAAACCGTGTAGTGTGCTTGATTGAGAGAATGCCCGTCCCTACATATCATTGCTTTACATCCTAGGGTGCCTTTTCCACACAGTCTCCCCTCATGTCGTGATTCTGGAACACCAATCGCCTTAAGGCCAGGAATAAATTCAACACAGAACTCAATGACCTCCTATATTACATAGCCCTTGGAGATGCTTCCTTCTGGCCTAACACGGTTATGAACATATTTCTTTAAGACTCCCATGTACCTCTCAAAGGGGAACATATTATGTAGAAATAGAGGACCGAGAATGGCAATCTCTTCTACTAGGTGAACCAGGAGATGCGTCATAATCTGGAAGAAGGATGGTGGGAACACCAACTCAAAGCTGATAAGACATTGGGCCACATCTGTCTGTAACACTGGTGGGCTTTCTGGATCGATTACCTTCTGAGATATTGCATTGAGGAATGCAAATAGCTTCACAATGGGTACTCGAACATTTTCAGGTAGAAGCCCTCTCAATGCAATCGAAAGCAATTGTGTCATAATCACGTGGCAGTCATGAGACTTTAGGTTTTGGAATTTTCTCTCTACCATATTTATTATTCCCTTTATATTCGACGAGAAGCCAGACGGGACCTTGATACTGCTCAGGCATTCAAAAAAGATTTCCTTCTCTGCTTTGGTAAGAGCCTAGCTGGCAGGAGTTAAGTGGCATCGTTTACCCTTCTCGTTCTCAGAATGCATAGGCTCTTCAGGGTCTTTCAGACGTTGCTGGTCCTGCCGTGCTTCCGGTGTATCTTTTGTCTTCCCATACACTCCTAGGAAGCCTAGCAGGTTCACGCAAACATTCTTCGTCACGTGCATCACGTAGATTGAAGAGCGGACGTCTAAGACTTTCCAATAGGGTAGGTCCCAAAATATAGATTGCTTCTTCCACATGGGCGCGTGTCCGGCATCGTCATTCGGAACAGATAGACTGCGAGGACCTTTTCCAAAGATTACTTCTAGGTCCTTGACCATACCAAATACCTCCTCACCGGTACGGAGGACAGGCTTCCTCCGGGGTTCTGCCAGACGTTTGAAATGCTTGCCTTTCTTTCTTAATGGATGCAGGTTCGGAAGAAATCGACGATACCCTAGGTACACAACCTTCTTACATTTATCCAAATATACACTTTCAGTCTCATCTAAACAGTGTGTGCATGCATTGTATCCCTTGTTTGTCTGCCCTGAATTGTTACTAAGAGCAGGCCAATCATTGATGGTTACGAAAAGCAATGCTCGTAGGTCAAATGGCTCCCCTTTGTGCTCATCCCACATACGTACACCTGGTTTGGCCCACAACTGTAAAAGTTCTTCAACTAATGGCCTTAGGTACACATCAATGTCGTTGCCGGGTTGCCTCGGGCCTTGGATGAGCACTGGCATCATAATGAACTTCCTCTTCATACACAACCAAGGAGGAAGGTTATAGATACATAGAGTCACAGGCCAGGTGCTGTGACTGCAGCTCTGCTCACCAAAAGTATTCATGTCATCTGTACTTAGACCAAACCTTAAGTTCCTTGCGTCACGTGCAAAGTCCGGGTACTCTCGCTCGACTTTTCTCCACTATGACCCATCAGCGGGGTGTCTCAACATCGCGTCTTTCTTACAGTCTTCCATGTGCCATCGCAACAACTTGGCATGCTCTTTATTTCTGAAGAGACGTTTTAACCGTGGTATTATAGGAGCATACCACATAACCTTGGCAGGAACCTTCTTCCTAGGGTTCTCGCCCTCAACATCTCCAGGATCGTCTCGTCTGATCTTATACCGTAGTGTAGTGCATACCGGGCATGCATCCAAATTCTCGTACTTCTCACCACGGTAGAGGATGCAGTCATTAATGCAGGCATGTATCTTCTGCACGTCTAATCCTAGAGGGCAGACAACCTTTTTTGCTTGGTATGTACTGTCGGGTAACTCATTATTTCTTGGAAGAAGATTCTTCATTTTTACCAACAACTTTGAAAATGCGCTGTCAGTCACACCGTTCTCTGCCTTCCATTGCAGCAAATCCAGTGTGGTACCTAGCTTTTTGTGGCCATCTTCGCAAGTTGGGTACAACAATGTTTTGTGATCCTTTAACATCTGCTCCAGCTTCTCCTTCTCCTTTTCAGTTTCACATTCTTCCTTTGCATCAGTAATGGCCCGACCAAGATCGTCATCAGCGGGTCCATCTGCTGCCTCTTGATCTTCATTATCTACCCCCGTTGCAGTATCATCATATTCAGGATACATATTATGATAGTTGTCATCATCCTCTTCTTCTTCGTTGTCTTCCATCACAACCCCTTTTTCTCCGTGCTTGGTCCAACAATTATAGCTGGGCATGAAACCGGATCGAAGCAGGTGGGCGGGAATGGTTTTGGTATTTGAGTAGTCTTTGTTGTTCTGACAGTGAACACACGGACAACACATAAAACCATTGTGACCACGGTTTGCATTAGCCACAACGATGAAATTTTGGAGGCCCGTAATATACTCGGAAGTGCGGCGGTCACCGTACATCCATTGCCGGTTCATCTGCATTAATATATAGTATATATCAAAAAATAATAGGGAGATGACCATTTATATATATACTACATCAATGACGCATGAAAGGATAGTTGCCGACCTCGACCTAGAAGGAAAGAGCAACGAGAAAACTTATTTTGAGCTCTCGGGCATTCCACCGAACACCTCTTGTGCATACGAAAAAAACACAAACTAGCACACTTCACACCCTCTTGCTAGGCTCCAAAATGAGATAGTGAAAAAATGGAAGAGTGGGGTGTGGGCTGCGGTGTCATATATAGCCCCCCCCCCTTTAACACCGGTTCAAGCCACGAACCGGTGTTAAAGGGGGGGCTGCGCGGGCCACTGGTGCAAGGGCCTTTAACACCGGTTCGTGCCACGAACCGGTGTTAAAGGGGGTCTCCTTTTTGCTGCACGGGCCACGCTGGTACAGGCCCCCCCTTTAACACCGGTTCGTAGAAGAACCGGTGTTAAAGCCCATTTCGAGGCTCAACCAAAGGCCTCGTTTCCACTAGTGTAGGTGGATGTACGTGCTTCGTCGCGCTACCTATAGTCTATTTGGCAGAGTGTGGTAGGTGTGTTGTACTCACTGCTGGTAACATATTTTATTATGTTACCGTAAATTAAATATATGAGCATGTGCGGCTGAGTGTTTTAATCGGAAGACAAATATATTATTTACATGTTAGACATGTATGAAACAGAGAGATCTGACCTCACACGTAAGAAGCGGGCCCTTATCACATATTGAAGATCATAAGAAACATAAGGATACCCGTGTTTCTTCAAATAAACAAAAAGGTACGTCGAGAAAACTTCAAACAAAAATACATAGAGCAATAGACCAATATGAGTACCACAAGAAACTGGCATGTTACATGAGGTAAAAAACTAATGATGTCACAACATGCTAACTGACGAAGATCACACGAAAACCTTACTCGACTGCCTCAAAATCGATACTTGTAACTATTTGATTGCAAAGCTTTAAGGGAAGACACAACTTTGTATTTAACACTTATAAGTGGCTGTATTATTAAATGATTAGTTTAGTGAATATATACAAGAAGATTACATATATACCGTTCCAAATTATTCATTGGTTCAATAAAATTTAAAACAGAAGGTATGGCTCGACGTTGCCACGAATCTTTACATAAAAGCAACATCTAACATGTAATCAAGTTTGATAATTTATGTATATGAAAAATGAAAAATAGAAGTTATGCATTTTTTTGGACCCACTTAGTCGATGGAACCCGCTTGTTTATTAATATAGAGCATGCTCAAAGTAAAGGGTACTGAAATTTTTGTTAACTCATGTAGAAATTATAGAACAGCGTAGAACATGTATCAGTTTACATGAGCATCTCATGTATTTTGAGATATGCTAACATTTTGAAAAGAAAATGCAGTTGTAGAGTGTAAGCGAGGCCAAAATCAGCTTATTCTGCTTTGTTTTAAGAATACATACATGTTAATTGTTGAAGTGACATGAAACGCGACCATTTATCGCCTCGTTAGCGATCCATGCTTTCCGTTCAACGATTGTTCCGTTCCGTTACTGTAGATTCCGGGTTCTGGCCAATCGCTCAGCGCTGTGTCATGAAATGCATCGCGAGCCTTCTCCTTTTCAATTCAATTTTTTCCGCCACATGTTCCTAATTTTTCTAGTCAAAGCGGTGAGGATGATGCGACATCTTCGCGTAGTCCCGAATAGGAGCATCTCTACCCGTGCCGCCCCTCTCTCTCACCCTACCATCCCACGCACTGACCTCCTTCTTATCTTCCTCACCACCGGTAAAGCATGGCGACAGACGGGTACGCGAGGTTGGGGGCGATGTTGAATCGGTACTTGGCAGGTTCGAGGTGAGGAAATAGAGGCGGCCGACGCTAGATACGGCAGCTGGACGGGAGGTGGTGGCCTTGTGAGTGAAGGGGCGAAGGGAGCGGAGGTGAGAAGGAGAGCTCGGGAGCGGAGGGTGTAGCGCACGTTGCTGGTAGAGACGGAGGAGGGGCTAGGATGGGCGGGAGCTCAGGACTTGGGAGCTCGGCTGGAGGGGAATGGGACCGAGACGGGGTAGGGGTGGGAACGGGGCAACAGCTTGTAAGACTTCGGTAAACACCTAAAACTGGATGCTTGAGATAACTCAGAGTGAAAATCAGACGGTCAAAAACACACGCATCGGCAATTCTTTTCCAATATAGGCATCACTATCTAGATTCACACATCAACTGGATTTGTACAAAATTTTTTTGGATGATGCCAGGCCGGCAACGCTTTCCAATTGATTTATGAAGAGACCAAACAACTCTTCAATTTTGAGATAAAATAATAGAGTTCAAATAGAGGGACACACCTATAGTAATGTAGTAGCGAGACCAAGCAGATCAACTCCAGTTGTCGACGACCATGGGAACCGGTGGCCGTAGTTCTCTAGGCACCGACCAGTATTTTGGAAGCTGCTCTTCGCTTAGAGAGATTGAACATAGTCGAATCAACAAACAATCTAAGGGAAGCAGAAAATCATGGAGTAAGAAATGGGGATTAAAGCGCGGGTCAGACCTCCTCGACCTTGCCCATGGAGAGCTGGAGCGTCTGCGTTGATCTGGCTGAGGATCTCCCCATCACGGCCCGTCGTCTTCTCCAGCGTTGGCGAGGCCCTATTCGATTGTGAGCTCGTTGTGGTGCGGCAGTGTTCCCTGGGTTTCACTGAGGGAATCCATGGCCTCCCCGGTGGTGTTGCTGAAGCAGCAGAGTCGTAGGGGGCAACAGAGTACCGAGGTGCGACCTCACAGTAGGCGAGCGGAAACGAGGATGGTGAAGGCCCATATGGGTACGGTGTTGCGCTTGTCGAGATTATGGGAGGCAACGTTGAAGAATCGCCGCCACACACACGCGGTTAGGGCTCCCTCTAGAGGTTCCCGTGGAGGCAGTATTGGATGCCGCGCCAAGGAGGGCTGTGGGTGGAGGCGGCACAGGATTCCTCGTGAGCAGTGGCGCTAGATGCCACGCGAGCGAGGGCCGTGGGAGGCCGTGGCGCGAGAAAGGGCCAGGAGGCGGTGGCACGAGCCAGGCTACGGCGGCATGAGTTTGCGGTGAGAGGAGGAGAGGCAACCTAGGGCAAGGTTGTGGACTCGGTAGAAGCAGGGCTGCAAGAGGCGAAGCAGCCGCGGAAAAGCACAATTTTGATTAATTTGTTTGTGGCTGTAAATTATGTGCATTGTCAGAGCAACAGCACTTACATAAAGCATTTTACATTTGTGTACGCTAGTTTACATTGGAAATCCAATATATATCCATATTAGTTACCTGTATTGTAATTTATGTAATAATTGTCTGTGGTATCCTTTATACACAATTTTATTTTATTTTAAAATGGGGAGCGAAGCCCCGGCCTCTGCGTCAAGCAGTGCACACAGCCTTGTACATAATATGCTCCACATGGAATTCTTGTTGCAAATTGAATGACATGTACATCTTTTTGTGAGTCACATGTCTTCCAGATGATATGATCATGTGATACAATATTAGAAAAACAATTTAAGAAACTGGCTATCATTGCGGATCCTAGGTGGAGGCTTACTTGTGTTACGAAACATGAGGTAGCTCAAATCGTTTCTCAGTTGTACCGATCTTTATTTTTCTCCGTACATTATACCCTAATTGAGACCAGTGAGCCATCTTGTGCTCCCAGTAGGTACCATATTGGTATTCAACATGAATTTATTTGTACAACTTGAAATTCATTGATCTGTTCTTGCTGCCATTCTTACAAATATCATATCAGAGTTTATAATTATATGTGAGAATATCAGTTTAACAATCTTTCTCTACTGACAATGATCACTCAATATCAGAACTTCTCTCCTACTTTAGGTTGGATATATGTAGAAAACCAGTGACGGTACCTAAAGAGAAAAGCTTGCAAACTTGGAGGACCTGGCCATTCATTTTAACTATGACACTTCTTCCTTTTATACATGTAATTATACAGATTTATTGTAGCATTCAGAGTGTGATGGTACTTGAACTCCTAAGTGAGCTAGATAGTTGATGAAATAAATGAAATGTACTGCATATCTCCTTCTAAAACAAACATGAAATTAACTCGTTGTAAAATGTTTCTTTTTTGTGGACCATTTTGAATACTTGCCCCGCTATAGATTTGAGATGTAGAAGGAACACAACGTTTTTGCTTTATGTTGTTCAGGCAAAATAGGAACGGGAGTCTTTTCTGTACAAATTATAACCTTGATAAAAATGTCTTGTATGTACTGCTTAACAAAGGGATGTTCTAGGCGTTGGTAGTCACTGATGAAATACTAAAATTAAATGTAATCTCACAAAAAGAAAAATAAAGTGACCAAAATTATACTATAACGCTTGTCTCGTAATTACGAAGACATGGAGACGCCTAGCATGGCAGGGGTTTATCAGCAGGAGGCAGCGACAGCCTAGTCGATGAGATACAGGCTAGTCCTGACATACTCCCGGAGGAATTTGCCGTAGGCTGCGTGTCGCGCCAAGGTAATCGGCCTATGCCTTCCTCCGCCTCTGCCAACGCCCTCCGCGTGCTAGATCATGCTGTCGAGGTCCACGTTGATTGCTCTGCCACAGAATAGGCAAAACAGTCTCCCCCTATGGTGGAAACGCATTACCCCACACCGTAACCGCCTCAGTACGTAGCGGCTCTTGTTGTCCCTGGATACCTTCCTATCGTCCACTTCATCATCATCCACCTGTTGATTTTTAAGAACATAACTTAGAACTCATACATATGATTGAATTGTATTACAACTCAAGAATTGACAACATGTATATGTAAGACAATATATCCGTGGATATCAAAGATAAAACATCTCAGTAATAGTTTGATCGGTTCATATATCATTTCATCTCAACACAATGACAAATAATTGCATCAGAGTGAATGTAGGATAAAGATTGTGGCCTCATAAGTTTCTTCAGGGATGGAGTCAGCGAACCAACTAACAATTGCACAACATGTAATGTTGTTGTACATCGCCCCAGGTTCACTAACTCATCCCTGAAAAAATCCGGCACCAATGTGTCTGCCTCTCTTTTGGGACAAATTTGAATCATTGGCCACAATAAGAAATTGAAATGTAATCGTACAAAATATTATTCAGGGATATACATAGTCAGGTACAAAAACATGCCTAAATATTGTAATTATAAATAAAAAACCAAACAATTAATCTTTAGGTGCATGTTAAAAATACTTATGATCAAAACCATTCATATACTTATGCATCATACCAATCATTAAAAGATCAAAAACAATTCAAGGATCATATATGTAGTTTCGTACGAGAATAAATCTAGGGCCTCATAATTTGTTTCAGACATGGAGTTGGGGAACCAAAGTACCAACATCACAACCTATATTGTTTGTGTGCATTTCTACCTCAGGTTCACCAACCCATCCCTAAAACACGACACCATCATGTGTCTCCCCTTGAACTCTTTTGGGGCAAATTTCAATCATCGGTGACAAACTAAAATGTAATTCTTATACACTGAATGCATGGAATATGTAATTCGAATATCATAGTTCTATGAATGTAGAATAAAGATTAAGGCCTCATAAGTTTCTACAGGGACGGTGTAAGTGAACCAAGTAACAATTGCACAACCTATATTCTTCTTGTACATCGCCCTAGGTTCATTAACTCGTCCCTGAAAAAATCTGACACCAATGTGTCTACCTCTCCTTTGTGGAAAATTTGAATCATTGGCCACAATAAGAAATTGAAATGTAATCGTACAAAATATTATTTAGGTATATACATAGCCAGGTACAAAAACAAGCCTAAATATTGTAATTATAACAAAAAACCAAATAATTAATCACCAGGTACATGTTAAAAATAATTATGAACAAAACCATTCATATACATATGCATCATACCGATCATTAAAAGATCAGAAACAATTCAAGGATCATATATGTAGTTCCATATGAGAATAAATCAAGGGCCTCATAATTTGTTTCACCGATGGAGTTGGAGAACCAAAGTACCAACAGCACAACCCATATTGTTTGTGTTCATTGCTGCCTCAGGTTCACCAACCCATCCCTAAAACACGACACCATCATATGTGTCTCCCCTTGAACTCTTTTGGGGCAAATTTCAATCATCGGCCTCGGTGACAAACTAAAATGTAATTCTTATACACTATGAATGCATGGAATAGATAATTCGAATATCATAGTTCTATGAATGTAGAATAAAGATTGCAGTCTCATAAGTTTATTCAGGGATGGCGTGAGCGAACCAAGTAACAATTGCACAGCTTATATTGTTCTTGTACATGGTCCCAGGTTCGCTCACTCATCCCTGAAAAAATCTAACATCAATGTGTCTGCCTCTCTTTGGGGCAAATTTGAATAATTGGCCACAATAAGAAATTGAAATGTAATCGTATAAAACATTATTCAGGGATATACATAGTCAGGTACAAAAACAAGCCTAAATATTGTAATTATAAATAAAAAACCAAACAATTAATATTTAGGTACATGTTAAAAATACTTATGATCAAAACCATTCATATACATATGCATCATACCAATCATTAAAAGATCAGAAACAATTCAAGGATCATATATGTAGTTCCATATGATAATAAATCAAGGGCCTCATAATTTGTTTCAAAGATGGAGTTGGAGAACCAAAGTACCAACAACATAACCTATAATGTTTGTGTGCATTGCTGCCTCAGGTTCACCAACCCATCCCTAAAACACGACACCATCATACGTGTCTCCCCTTGAACTCTTTTGGGGAAAATTTCAATCATCGGCCTCGATGACAAACTAAAATATAATTCTTATACACTATGAATGCATGGAATAGATAATTCAAATATCATAGTTCTATGAATGTAGAATAAAGATTGCAGCCTCATAAGTTTCTACAGAGATGACGTAAGCGAACCAAGTAACAATTGCACAGCTTATATTGATCTTGTACATGGCCCCAGGTTCGCTCACTCATCCCTGAAAAAATTTGACACCAATGTGTCTGCCTCTCTTTGGGGCAAATTTGAATCACTGGCCATAATAAGAAATTGAAATGTAATCGTACAAAACAATATTTAGGGATATACAAATACATCATACAATGCTTTCATAGATCAGAAACAATACAAATATTATATATATAGGTTCCATATGTGAGAAAAAATTAGGGCCTCATTTTTTTCATCGATGGAGTCGGAGAACCAAAATACCAACAGCACAACCTATATTGTTTATGTGCATTGCTGCCTCAGGGCCACTAACCATCCCTAAGAAACGAGACCATCAGATGCCCTTGCACTATTTTGGGGAAAAATTGAATCATTGGGCTTAGTAAGGAATAGAAATGTAATGTTATAGGCTTGCTGTGTATCAAAATCAACACTCAACTAGCAAACTCAACTAGATGGCAGATGAGCAGATTGGGATTTTCTGACTAGACGGATTGGGGTTTTGAGACTAGATGGCAGATGCATCAATCAACCGATCGAATCATATATATACTACCCTACTTCAAGAGCAAAAGAATATGTACACGATTGAGCAAATCCTATGTATGAACAGTGAAAACTGCGGCTGCGACTAGAGAAGCTAGCAATGTAGTACCTCAGACTCCTCATCAGGGACCTCCTCCTCGAACTCATCATTCTCCGCGATTGCGTCGAAGATTTATTGTAAGGCAATGGGGTCGTTGATGTAGATCACTGGATTGCCTCCACCTGCCGCCTGCCCCCTATCCAGATCTGCTGCTGGCACCACGACGTGGTCGGCCACCTGCTGCTCGGTGGCGACGGCTACTACCTACTGCTCGGCGGCGACGGCTACCACCTGCTACTCGGCAGCGACGGCTACCACTTGCTGCTCGGCGGCGACGGCTACTGGCTGAACGGATGAGCTTGCACCCTCGACGGCGCGGCGACGAGCGGCGTTCGTGCCGAGAGAAGACGCCTCCGCCTGCTTGGCGACGACCGAGCCATCTGCTGCTGCGCCTTCAACTGGCTTCACCTCCGGCTCGTCTCCACGCGTACGCTTCATGGTGAACCAAGGGAAGGAGGTAGTGCAAGCGAGGGAGCTTCGACGCGCGCGGCAGGTATAGATTGGGGTCTTGGGACTAGACAGACTAGGGGACATGACAGGAGCTCATGGAAGAAGAAGGTCGAGGGAGTTATAAACACTGGACCATTCGTAGTCCTCGAGTGGAAACGTGTGGTGGGCGGGGGGCTACCACGATCTCCACCCTTTTTTGGTTCCCTTTTTTTTAAACAGCAACGATCTCCACTTTAGAGCTGCATTGAAAACACGCTCATGGCAGACCTCGATTCCACTGCATGCAAGTGGCGCGGAACTAATTTCTAGCAACGTTAGATCTACTCGAGAGGGGCCTTTGACTCATGGAAGTTACTAGCAGTAGGGCCCAATTGGAAGTGAGATTGAGAGCGCTGCGTAAAAATGGGATATGTCTTATTAAAATCAAGTAGCAATAAATTGCAGCGTCCCGTCGACAACCGTGCACTCCATGACCCTGTTGCCCTATGCATGAGTTGTAGTAGCAGTAGTAGGCTTTTCAGACTTGATTAAACTTGACATGACCGCTCGACGACTTTTTCAATGGACGGCATCGTGTTCCTTCCTGTAGAAGTCTCGCGGAGGGAGACGTCCGTGCTGTCTCACGCTGTACTGTGAAGGGCACAACGTGTGCAACGATCATAGTTGGATCGCATAGAATCAACGGTTGGTGCGCACGATCCGCGTGACACCTGTGACAACCAATCAGGGAGTAGCAGACAGGGTGAGCACAGGTTTGGGCTTCTACAAAAGATAGAGAGAGGGGGGCAAAACAAAGTAGTACCACGTGAAACCAAGGGCAAAACTGAGTAGTATAAAAACGGAAACTGTCTTTACAATGAAATACATCGTGGAATACATCAAATTATGCCAAGATAGATGCACTAGACCCGGTGTCATTGCATGTGTGTTCCTCTAGACAGACCACATAAGGATCCACCGGTGTCATTGCATGTCTATTCCTCTAAACAAACCACATAAGGATCCACCAGTGTCATTGCGTTTCTGTTCTTTTCATGAACCACACCCAGTGTCATTACATGTGTGTTCTTCTAAACAAACCACATAAGGATCCACCAGTGTCATTGCATGTCTGTTCTTTTCATGAACCAAACCTAGTGTCATTGCATGTGTGTTCTTCTAAACAAACAACATAAGTCATTGCATGTCTGTTCTTTTCATGAACCACACCTGGTGTCATTGCATGTGTGTTCCTCTAGAAAGACCACATAAGGATCCACCGGTGTCATTGCATGTCTGTTCCTCTAAACAAACCACATAAGGATCCACTAGTGTCATTGGATGTGTCTTCTTCTCATGAACCACACATGGATCCACCGGTGTCATTGCATGTTTGTTCCTCTAAAAAAACCACATATGGATCCACCAGTGTCATTGCATGTCTGTTCTTTTCATGAACCACACCCAGTGTCATTGCATGTGTGTTCTTATAAACAAACCACATAAGGATCCACCAGTGTCATTGCATGTCTGTTCTTTTCATGAACAACACAAGGATCTACCAGTGGCATTGGATGTGTGTTCTTCTCATGAACCACAAAAGGATCTACCAGTGGCATTGGATGTGTGTTCTTCTCATGAACCACAAAAGGATCTACCAGTGTCATTGGATGTGTGTTCTTCTCGTGAACCACACGTAGATCCATCGGTGTCATTGCATGTCTGTTCCTCTAAACAAACCACATAAGGATCCACCAGTGTCATTGCATGTCTGTTCTTTTCATGAACCACACACAGTGTCATTGCATGTGTGTTCTTCTAAACAAACCACAATAGGATCCACCAGTGTCATTGCATGTCTGTTCTTTTCATGAACCACACCCAGTGCCAGTGCATGTCT